>JAHUTJ010002507.1:0-12540 GCA_036250325.1 Characodon lateralis | reverse complement strand
TGTGGATGTCGGGCCCTCATACCATCCTCATGGAGTCGGTTTAACTGTTTGTGCAGACACATGCACATTTGTGGCCGGCTGGAGGTCATTTTGCAGGGCTCTGGCAGTGCTCCTCCTGTTCCTCCTTGCACAAAGGCGGAGGTAGCGGTCCTGCTGCTGGGTTGTTGCCCTCCTACGGCCTCCTCCACGTCTCCTGGTGTACTGGGCTTTCTCCTGGTAGCGCCTCCAGGGTCTGGACACTATGCTGACAGACAGAGCAAATCTTCTTGCCAGAGCTCGCATTGATGTGCCATCCTGGATGAGCTGCACTACCTGAGCCACTGGTGTGGGTGGTGGAGTCCGTCTCATGCTACCACGAGTGTGAAAGCACCACCAACATTCAAAAGTGACCAAAACATCAGCCAGAAAGCATAGGTACTGAGAAGTGGTCTGTGGTCCCCACCTGCAGAACCACTCCTTTATTTAGTGTGTCTTGCTAATCGCCAAAGATTTCCCCGTTTTCTATTCCATTTGCACAACAGCATGTGAAATTGATTGTCAATCAGTGCTGCTTCCTAAGTGGACATTTTTATTTCACAGAAGTTTGATTTACTTGGAGTTATATTGTGTTTTTTAAGTGTTCCCTTTATTGTTTTGAGCAGTGTACTATAATCTCTAACTCATGAGTAACTTAATGGGTCTGTTAAGCATGTATCATGGCACAGCAGCCATCCAACTAGGCCTTGTAAAATTGAAGAAGAATGCGTTTAATAAAATAACAACCACTAGAATTCCCAGTACCAATGTGGTCGCGGGTTTTGACTGTCCTGCTGAATATTACTGTCTGCTTCTTTCAACCACTAAAGACAAATCCAATCCATGTTACATTATGTCTCAGAGGGGAAGCTCATTATTGGCATGCAGCCTCCATGCAGCCTTAAGCATGTAAATAATAACTGATTTGATGTAATTTAAAGATATGAAGTACTATCAATTCTGAACCATCTCATTAAACAATTTTTTTTATCATAAATAGTGAAATCCACTTTTTCTCTAGCCCATTTAAGAGAAGCATCACTCAGCTGAGCTGTACACTGACATGACACTAACTGCCAGCAAATGAAGCACAGATCACAAAAAAAAACAAAAAGGGTTGGGAAGCAGAACCAGTTCAAACGTCTAATCAAATTTGGAGTTGCGGGAAATTTTCTAAGAATCGAGTCTTTGTTTCGAAGCATCTGGAAAAGCCTGATGTGCATTTGTGTGTGTATGGTTGTCTGAAAAATTCATTTCTTTTGCAACGGAAATGGATATGTTCCAGTAGTGGGAGAAAAAGGAAGATAAATCATTCATCATTAGAGATCAACAAAAACATTCATCTGGTGGCATTCTGCAGCGCAGAAACAGCAGATGAGGTCGTGTTTGATTGTTTCAGGGCAAAAGCAGTTCAGGCCACACAGAAGGAAACATGATTTCTGTTTTTATAGATGTTTGGAGTGATAAAACATAACCACTTTCTAGTTCATAATAAGAAAAAAACCTGACTGATTCCACACCTCAAGCATTTTTTCCATATCATTGAAATCTCTTATCATACTATTGTTTTGATCTTTCTTTGAGTAAATACAAACAAGTAGACCGCAGTAGCCTGCTTTTCATTCACCGACATGGTGCTTTGAGGCAGCACAAAGCCAGCATGTTTTTTTGATTACTTTAGAGAGTATTCCACATTCAGGCAGTGAGCTAAGAACATTTGCTAGTCACTCTATCCCAACTGTTTCTGTATCAACAACATTCAACTTGTCAAAATAAGTCTCAACTGAGGGTCGGCTCACGATGCAATCTGCAGCCTGAACATTTGCGTCAAACAAGGTTTAAACTTGGTCAAACGCACTGCGTAAGGAGATAAATGTTCCTTCTTCAGGCTAAAGAAAAGTTCATGACTGCAAGCTGCAAAATGCTTCTCAAACTGATTTTAATATAACAAACAGAAAACAGAGGGATGACTCACAGCCAGATTGTGCTCAGGTCCTTTAGGGAACATTAAAATGTTCAAGGCTTCCAAAGGTAACATAAACTCAGGACACTCAAGAGTCATAATATCTGGCTTTGCTCAAGACATACTGCTGTCATAAAATTTGTATTTTATAAAAGACAGATGAATAAAAGAATGAATCTTGTTAATCATAAACACATCACACGAGTTTTTTGTTTGTCATTTCAGATTAAGTAAAAATGAAACAAAATTAGTTTTTTTATTATGTCTGGAGAATTTTGTTGAAGAAGCCTTTTCCTTTGTAAGGAGATTGAACACTCGTTTGGGACTGCCCTCCGTTCTGTCGAGGTGAAGAAAATGGTAAGCCAGAAGGCAAAGCTTTTGATTTACTTACCGGTTTACTTTCTGACCTTCACCTATTGTTTTTCACCTAACACTTGGTTGGGTGGACATGCTGATTTTTCTGAGAGTGGGAAATTTAACGCAGTCAAAGTGGTTCCAATCATATTTGTTTCCAAGGTAAATGCGTAATCCTTTTGACTTAGACTCTCATTTAGTCAAATCAAGTATAAAAACATCTGTGAGAGGGTGCTCTGGTCAGATGAGACCAAAGTTGCTTAGCCTACACGCAAAACACTATGTATGGTAGGAAATCAATGCTGTACATCAACAGGAAAACACCAACTCCACTGTGAAACATGGTGGTGGCAGTATCATGTTGTGGGAATATTTTTCTTTTGCAGGATAAGGGAAGAGTGCCAGAGTTGTTTAAAATATATATGGAGATACATACCATGCAATCCTTGAAGAAAATGTGTCAGAGGCTTCAAAAAATTGAGACCTTGGCAGTAGTTCATATTCCAGCAGGACAAAGTCCAGTCTGAAACCCAATTGAGATTCTGGACAAAGAAAACCTGATGTTTGATGTATACTGACACTGTCTATCCAATCTCCCTGAAATTGGGGTATTTTGCAAAGAAGAACGGGCAGACATGTCAGTCTATAGAGGTGCAAAGCTGGTAGAGACATACTCCAACAGACTTGCAGCTGTTTTGCAGCAAAACATGACAAAATGTGAAATCAATTCAAGTGTTATAATACTTTCCAAGGCACTGTACAGCATTGTGGTTTAGCATTGCAAACTTACCAAAACTATTTCATGTATTAACCAGGGAGCATTTGACACAGTTTTTAATTGCAATTTGGGCTGTAGTCCAGCATAACAAGCCACTATTTCCGCAGTAGCTCAAGAGGAAACATGAAGCAGCTGTTACCCTGTTAAAGAATGTAAATTAATGCATAGTTCTTGCATCTAATGTGCCCTTTGTTTCAGCTTGCTTGAAAAGGATCCAACTCAACATCGAAGCAGCAAGCTGCAAACCAGTGTAATGTAAATATAATAGCACCCTTCTCCCGGTAGATTTTCTTCTTTGTCCTTGCAGATCTTTCTGGAAGTATGATATCAGATGACACATTCCCACACTTCCAGTCAAGCATGGCAGGGTGGGTCAGGTGATCAACACAGTGCAGTCTGGTCTTTACACGTGCCTCTATGTCTCAGCCAGAAGTGACTCACACAGACACATATAGATACGTACCAATGTCCCTACGAGTGTACAAATCGTAAGAGTAGACAAGCCCAGGCTGTTCCCTGGATTAAAATGATTATCAGATCCCTTTGAGAAAAAGGGGATAAAAAGGGACTGCACAAACATTTAAAGGAAGGGACAACATATGTTGTTTTCCTTTTACCAGGAAAAGCTGGGGGACATTGTACCCCTAAACATGCAGAGCATTCGAGCAGCTGAGGCAAGGTTAAGGCATCATCTTGTAGATGAAGGAGGAAAACTGTGTCGGATCCATGGGGTTCTTGATCCTGAATTGCACTGGTAAACTGCAGTTCTGTAAGCTCTTGGAGAGGTGTTCTCTCATTGTCTACAGTCAACAAGATGTTTTTTACGCTTCAGAACCAGCAAAGTGCCTTGTGAAATGTTACCAATTACCAAATGTGTGGTTGGGAACACTGTGCAGTTGACCAGTCTCAAAACTAACCACATTTAATTTGAGGCAACCTGTTCTATTTATGGAAATACCTTACCCACCTTACATGAAAATGAACAGTTCTTGACCTTCAACCAAAGTTTTGGCAATGGATTACATTTATGATAGCACGACTGTGAGGTCCCTGAGTTTTGTGAAGTGTCTGTCATATTCATACTCCCTGTGCGACCCATTTATTATAAGAAGCCCCCCTACCACCACCTTTTACAGCACCCCCCTGTGAGTCTTATTTTACAGGTTGACACCAAAGGGTGAGAAGAAAGCATCAGAGAAGTTCAACCCTGTCATGTGAAGGGAGTGACAACAGCTATTTTACAGTCGAAAAAACAGAGTCACTGATGCTTTTCATGGCAGATATTGGTGGCTAGTGGTGAGAGTATGCATTTGTATGTGTAGAAAAAAGCTGAAGAAAAAGAGGAAATCTGCAACTAATCCATTTCCCTCAAGCACCAGGCTCTCTTCATCTCAGTATCAAAATTCACAATACCACAGCCACATGTTCAAGATCTGGCTGGCAAGTAAACAAACAAGCATTTGTCATGTTTATCATTTCTGGCTTGAGGTTTTACCATTGAGCATTCAATTTCATCATGAAAAGAACTGCTGAACCACCCCTTCGAGCACAATGCTGATTGAGGACAGATTCCTTTGTAACAATAGACAAGATCGAAGTGAAAGAAAGTCCAACTGTTATGGAAATCACCAAGGATTGTTTTTTGTTTGAAACAGTACAAAGGAGCAGGCTAAAATCTGATACGTCTTCAATTAAATTATGCAGTCTTAAGGCATGTATTTTTTCTTTTTAGGCAAGTAGATATTAAACCATTATGTAGGTATGTGTCATAGAAAGACCCTCACTCACTGCACTAAGTGGACACCTCAACTCATGGCAAACACAATATTTAGAATGAAATTCAGAACAAGACAAAAAACGTTTCAGGTGTGGTGGTCCGTGTTGCTGGGTGGTTGGTTATTAGTGTCATAGGCCATCACCTTCAGCCTGGATTTAATATCCTTAAAAGTGCCTGAGCAATGTATCACAGTGGGCTGAGGCTTCCAGATTAACGTGTGACAGAGCCTTAATGCTGAATGCTTTTCCTCCTCTCTTGGGAATGTGGAATGTACTGCACCAGGGCAATGGCTTTCTTAGTGGCATTGAAATATGTAATGCATGAGTGCTTAATTTTATTATGAACTAGCTCTCAATAATATTTACAGTAAGCCACACCTTTAAACCACACAATATATGGAAGAAGGACTTCATGTGGTAAGAAAACTTTCATCACAGTAGAGCTGGTCGATTCCTGACACTGCCAGGTTAATAATTCAACTTCATACTGAATCAGGAAATATTAGTCTGAGGTCTCCATTAATGCAGATAACACTGATCTTCATGCTGGAAATCAGCAAACTCCCCAGAGACACAACAGTCTTAGATGATTCAGTTGAATTTGTTCACTCACTCAAGTTAGTGGGCTCACTGGAAACATAGTGGACTCATTAGAAACACTGTGGACTCAAATGATTCAGTTGAATCTTTTTATCAACTTGGGTTAGTATAAAAAATACAAAAAAGTTTGTAGATTCTTCGGAAACATTGTGGACTCACTGGAAACAACAGCATCTTAAATCATTCGGTTGAATCAGTTTACTCGCGTTAAACAGACCTTCGGGAAAACAAGATGGACTCTTTTTCAGTTAACTGGCTTCACTTTAACTAACCCTTTGCACTGATATCGACAATACAAGCTAGGTGGTGCCATACATACGGCAAATAAACAAAACTAGCAGAAGAGGAAGAAAAATAACGATGCTTTTTTGTATGTTTAAAACCAAAGTGTAGGGAGATCTACAATTTTCCAATAGTTAGTTAAGGTGGTACAGGCATCTGATCAGGATGCCCGCTGGACACCTCCCTTTAGAGGTTTTCCAATATGGTTTTCATGACATGTGAAAAACAGACATTCCCAAAAAAAAAAAAGACTTAAATTGAAATGATCAGACAAAAAATCCAATATGAGTTATTGATTAATCTTTTTTTTTTATAAAAGATACATGTAGACCATTTATTTTTATTTATTTTTTTTATTTTATTCTGCATAACTTTAAAAGTGTTGATGTGGAAGGAATAAAATTTGACAGGTTGCGTATTTTATAAATCAGCAGCCAGTATTTATTTATTTTTTCATACATTCCATGTTTCAGTGTTTTTAAACTCTGGTCAGAACAAGGCATTATCTTGAAATCCCCCATTCACAGTCTAAATCCTCAGAGACTGTATACTTTAAACTAAACACATTTTCATGCCAGCATAAGATATCCCCTACCTGTAGAGGGCTACTTGGAATTCAAAAGTAATTTGTTGCATCAAAGCTGTAATAATGTTGATATTATTTTTATTTGACGACTTATGGATCATGAGATAAGGATAAAAATAATCCTCCTGCATTTGAAAGTAATAATGCTCAAATTCCAAAGAATTAAAAGCACATGTGTGAATGAGGATTCCACTAAAATGAGACTTTTTTTTATCAGCTTATGTTGCGTTGTCAACTCATCTAACCTCGACATGTTCATTTTAGTCTTTAGTATAAATCATTTTTTGGGGAGCAGCTGTCTCTGTTCACATGATGGATCTTTTTTCATTTGAGCAAAATCAGCAGTAAATGCATTCCACATGGCTCTTCCTGTACACCTGGTGGGAAAGATTTTAAACTTTCCCAAAACCAGAATCGAAGCTGAGAAACATCTTCATTCTCTGATACATGTGTTTTTAAACCCACCTGAATTCCCATAAAACTTTAAATAGCATTTTAATGACTACACATGTTGACATGTATTATTGTTACAAGCTGAAAAATATCCTGGTCTGTAATTGTGAATGTATACCAATCTAATGCTCCGTCTCAAATTAAAAAGCACAGCTTCTCAAATGGGAAATAAAAATAAGCTATCCACTTAAAAACTGAATATTACTGAGTCTGTTTCTGCGATCTTGTTAAACAGAACCTAAACCTTTGAAACATCAACCAAGCTTAAAATCCTATTTAGCAAATCTAATTGGCACTGTTGGATTTCTGTATCAACAATGTCACAGATCTACCAGGGGGAACATAAAACATGCCAGAACCCATCTGCTGTTTGTTAAAGGCAGTGTCACACTTTAATAGCAGTAGTGTGCTCCTCAACTAAATCCTCACATACCCTGCAATTTTCCAGAGATAACTAAGGCAGCACTTCCACACTAGGGTCAGACACAAACACGAGGGCATCATTTAAAGTCTGGCACTAGGTTCAGGACGAGTTCAGGGAAAGCAGGGCATCATTTTCACAAGTCTTGCAGTAAGGACTCAGGTCCTCTGTATTTAAAAACAAAGGCCTTAATCATTATTCTGTTTCATAGTTTTAATATGGTCATATCTAACCTTAGGCCAGTATTAGAAGATTATCACTGCTTGATAACCTTGATGATAACGCAATTGACTCGAAAACAAAAAAAAATTAAATCTATGATTTGAAAATGCTTTTATTTTAAATAGTAAAGTAACATTTATTGATATTTATTGATTGAGTTTATAATTATATGTATAGTTATGATGTGATCTACATTTATTTATTGTTATTTTCAGTTTTATAGAAGGACCCAGTTAGGCCATCTGTTCAAGGAGATCAGAAATATTCCCAAACAGCCTAATCTGTTTTTCTTCTCACACCGAAACAGGTGGCATATATTCTTGTCAATTTATTTTTTTCATTGAGCCATATCACAATATAACTTTGCTTTGTCTGTTAGACTAGTTTTGGTTGTTTTCAGATGATAAAAAAAAAGCTTGTTGTTAAACTTAAAAAGGTCCAGTGTGCCTTTATCAAGGATGATAAAAAGGGTATAATATATATACTATAAGATAGGTTTGACTGAACTGTCTTTGGTCTGTTAGATTTTTTTGTTATAGTTAGTTTGTATTTGAAGAAGAAAGCACTTCAATCCTTTCCATAAATCAGATTGAATTTGGACAAAACAGTCCTCAAAGACTTTGGGGCAAAATTCTTGTGTGTTCTTTGCAAAGTCCAGTTTCCAGTTTAAAATAATAAGAGTTTTAAGCCATAAAACCATTTTATTTTCCATCACATCATTCCCATTGTTTAAAGTCCTTTTAATTAAATGAAAGAAACGGTGTCAAAACAGCCCAAGCTTTTTTGTTGCTGTTCCCTACCTTTGAGCTGGCTGTAGTGTAAAAAACCTTAAAAAGATTGCCATCCATCAGTCTTATTATGTTAATGTGGTTTGGCAAGCTTTAGAGAGGTATTGTGGCAGGTTGAGCAGTAAAGGACAGTTAGGCACAGGTTAAAGTACAAAAAAGGGGCTTCTTTTTAACCCAGAGAAGCAAACTTGAATAAATTGTACAAAAATTGAGATATTGCACCAATAACAGAGGTCAAACTGACAAACTCTAAACAAAATGGCAACAAACACAACTTTAACAAAACGGGTCTGCTTGACTTAAACAGAAGGATAACTTAAATAGTGGCTGATCAGTCTCAGACAAAAAAGGCGCCAAATACGAAAAAAACCTAACTAAAACTAACATAAGCAAATCCCATTTCTCCCCCATGGTCCAGAGTTGTGGTATGAACCAATCTGCAGGATCCACATCGGCTTGCTCCACCCCATTTCCACCTCTGTTCAGTCACAGGAATGGAGCAATTGCCACTGAGGTAACTCAGAAAACAGGATTAAATAAAAAAAATACACACATAACAGGCTAAACTAAATGTACATACCTTTTAGCATACAGTGCCATAATATTTATTAAATAAGCAAATTCTAAACCAAAACCCATTCTTTATTGATCTGTAAATTAAGTCCTATATTTAAAGGAAGCAAAATATAAGTGTTGTGAAATGTGAAATTTTCTACTGTATCAGTCTGATGTTAGAAATTACCTAATTCATGTGACTGTAACTACAGGTATGTCTATTAAGGAACTGACTGTATTGTGACTACAGATAAAAACAGATTGTTTTAGAATTTATTTGCAAATATTTTGATATTTTATGAGTTTTGTTACAGTGGAAATCTGATACGGGCCCATGTCGAATGTTTGAGTTTGCTGTATTTCCAAGAATTAGTAATGCTCTCTTTCAATTGTTTTGCAAACAGTTCTACACCTCTACAAGTTGAAGTTTGTAGCCATTTGGTGGTAGTTTTGAATATCTGCAACATGAAGCATAGGCTGCTGCTTTTGTTTACAACATGATGTTTCTTTATATAATTTAGGAATTGTGTTAAAGACTGCTTGCTCCACAACCATCTGCCTACCATTCTTGCGCAGATGGTAGGCAAGAACAAGAAAAAGTTCATTCTGATCAAGATCTTTCATACCTCATGAATAACTCAAGTACGGGATTCCTTGGAAGTCCATGCCCACTATGAGAAAAAGGAATGACTCATTGTGTCTGTGAGAGGTTCCATTAATTTTCCAAGTAAAAGCCAGATGATAACAGTTTGGTAAATTGCCTATCTTGAATTCTTTAGATACAGCTTCAGGTTCAACAGCTAGTAAAGATACTGGTCACAGAAAAACAGAGAAATGTTAAGCCTGACATAAAGCAGTACGCAAGCGCTCAAAGGAAGAGAAAAAACATATCAATAAAGCATGAGGGGGCAGGATGATGAGGTTACTGGGAGAGCAAAGGGTAAAGAAGGAAGGCAGGGGTGAGAAAGAAGAGATGCTGTGGGGAGGAGTATGACTGAGATTGAGGAAGAAGAGGGTTTGAGGAGGGGGGTGGTTGAAAGTGTCTGGGATAGATTATCTTTAGAGGGCAATCAATCTTGCTTCAGAATTTAGATCGGGGCTGTGGAGCATAATGCATGGATGCACATAGACAGACAGACACATCCACATGCAAACAAACCCACCAAGAGTTCAACCCTCTTAACCTTGTCTGCCTATTTTGCTTTAATAATCTGATCTCTACATGTACCGTCTGCCATTTTACAGTCAAATGTAATAGCTTTGTTCTTCCAAGGTGTGTGTTTAAAGCTGGGATTCCCTTGAACATATGGTTGCAATTTTGGAAATAGAAAAGAGCAAGAAACACAGCAAAGCAGACAGGAAAATCTGAATGCTTTTTTGCCATTTAGGGGGAGCGTGAGGATGCATGTTTCTATGTAGAGAATCCCAGAATGCAGCTCGATAAATGATGGTTCTGCATTGTGTCAACAGCCTAGAGCTCTGTAAACTGTGGCGTCCTGACTGGAATTTCCAACATATTTGTAATCTTGCACTTCTCTGAAAATTGTCCAGGTTTCCTTTGTAGAAAACGTTGCTGATGGAAAATACCCCAGTTTTATCTAGTTCCTGTTGATTCCTGTCTCCATTACAAACCAGATGCATAATGGCATCTGTGAATCCATTATTAATCACTATAGATGTTCTGATGACAGACTATGGAAGCTGTGGCAAGGCGCTATAGCAGCAGGTATAAGGCATGGTCAGACTTGCAGTCAAAATATGCTGAGAGGGGAGAAAAAAAGATTCAGTCATCCTGACATGCAAATGTTTAATTGAATTATCTTGAGATGATTTAAGTTGGTAAATATTTAGCTCAGATCACCCTAAGACTGAATGTCACTTCCTTACCTAAAAGGTTGCTTTAAGGGTGCAATGTGAGTTTATAGTTAACCACTGAGTATCACACTAGAGTCAGAATCTACAGCCTGAACCAAAACTGAAAGAAATTTTCTTGGAATCCAAATATATGTTCTAAATTTCTATATCTAGGTTATAGCCTACACTTACCAGACACTTTTTACAGCGGCTCAAATGCTTGTTACAACACAAACAGCAAATCAGCCAATCAAATGACAGCAACTCAACACATTTAGGCACCTAGAAGGGGTCAAAACGACACTTAAATTAAAAGAGCATTGGATGAAAAGGTCTTGTTAAATTGAAAGGAGAATGGACAACCAAGACATGCAGAATACCATCTCTGAATGCACAACACTGTCAGCTAAAAACATGAAAACTGAGGCTTTAACACTGACGAGCTCATCAAAAATGGACAATAAACAATTGGAAAAATGTTTCTAAGTGTGATGAGCCTTAATTTTAACAACAGCATTCAGATGGTAGGGTTGGGATGTTTTGAGAAGTTTGTATGCTCAAGAGGAGTGTTTTGTACCTGCTTTAGCAGCCAGTTATTAAATCCATTAAATTATTTTCTGTTATCTACTTCTCCATAATGAACTTTGATAAATACTACCAGAAGGAGGTCGCATAAAGTTATTGTGGTTTGTTCCGGGGTCATAATCTATTACATTTTAAAAGCATTTATAAGCAAATGGGAATTTGAACCACAACCAGTGGTAATAGTGTGTGAAAGCTTTCAGAGAAAACTGGAGGGTGGCTTGCCCTCTCCAGGTTGGAGGGGAGTTCCCGCCTCATGTGGAGGAGTTAATGTATCTCGGGGTCTTGTTCATGAGTGAGGGCAGAATGGAGACTGACAGACGGATCAGCGCAGCCATAGCAGTAATGAGGATGCTGTGCCAGTTCAAGACGGTGAAGAGAGAGCTGAGCCGAAAGGCGAAGCATCTTATTTACCAGTCAGTCTACGTTCCTACCCTCACCTATGAGCATGACCTTTGAGTCATGACCAAAAGGAGATCGGATACAAGCGGTTGAAATGAGCTCCCTCCATAGGGTGTGTGGGCTTGGCCATCCGGGAGGGGATCAGAGTAGAGCCGCTGCTCCTTCACATTGAGAGGAGTCAGTTAAGGTGGCTCAGGGACCTGTTTCGGGAAGCCTCTGGTCCTGGACGCCTCCCCCGGGAAGCTGCTCCAGGTACGTCCCACCGGGAGAAGGTTTCAGAGAAATATAAAGAAATAAAATATACTTAGAAATTAGGCAGTTTTAGGATTGTTTATCTCATTGACATTGCTACACAGTGGCTTCTTTTCAATGAACTGGCAGCATGAAGGTACAAAATAGAAACGCATCTGTTCAAAATGGGGGTATAAATTGTTAAAGAGGTAAATCAACTCCGAGCTTGCTTGCTGAGGAAAAGCAGCAGCAAATCCCTCTTTTGCCAAATATCCATGTTAGTGTGTACAAGGCCTAAATCATACAAATTTAGGTATTTTGGACTCTCACCTAACCCAGAAAAAGAATCAGTTACTCGGTACACTATTGAGAACCAATTTTTTACAAAAGCAAAGCCTCCCCAGTCAAGATATGTATTTGAACTGTGATAGTAAGCAAATACAGGGGTTGGACAATGAAACTGAAACACCTGTCATTTTAGTGTGGGAGGTTTCATGGCTAAATTGGACCAGCCTGGTAGCCAGTCTTCATTGATTGCACATTGCACCAGTAGAGTGTGAAGGTTCAATTAGCAGGGTAAGAGCACAGTTTTGCTCAAAATATTGAAATGCACACAACATTATGGGTGACATACCAGAGTTCAAAAGAGGACAAATTGTTGGTGCACATCTTGCTGGC
>JAHUTJ010002506.1:0-12545 GCA_036250325.1 Characodon lateralis | reverse complement strand
GCTCTTACTGGTGCAATGTGCAATCAATGAAGACTGGCTACCAGGCTGGTCCAATTTAGCCATGAAACCTCCCACACTAAAATGACAGGTGTTTCAGTTTCATTGTCCAACCCCTGTATGTTTTTAGTTGGACCAAAGTTCGCTTCTTTGAGCTGCAACAGAGTGAGATTGTCTATTCACACCTCCCAAAACAAACCAGACCTTTCAAGCAAACAAGCTAGAGTTTGACTCAACAGGGCTGGTTCCAATGCATCCTCAGACATGCAAAGAACTAGAACCAGCAGGACGTTTTGCACAACTGGGTCAAGGGACTTGATGATTCCCTTCAAGAAATACACCAATATGCATTCACAGCATATTTCTAATCTTTGTGTTAATATAGTTACAATCTAATGCTAGGAGTTTAATCTTTTCTTCATGTTTGAGCTCAATTTGTCCACATCTAGGTAAAAAACGGCCAATTATTCATGATAGCCTTTAAGCTCAGCCAGTTAAACATGGCCCCCTGCCCCAGATTCCACCAAATCTCCACTGAAACATTGTTAGTGGTCTTAAAGGGAAGAGGGGCCCCAAATGAAATTCTACAGAAGGCCCCATATAACTTTGGGCCAGCAATGGTGCACAAGATCTGATTCTGAAGGCTTTTGAGTGATACTAAAAAGGTCTTTCCTTGCTTCTTTATATTTGTGATAAAAGTTGTTTAATGGGAGGAATGAATTCATCCTTCAGATTATGAGACAGATTTATTTATGTACATTAATTTAGAACCAAATCTCATCAGCATTACAACTTTTAGCTTTTCATTTCTGCTCTACTGGGATGTTTCTTTCTATGAGTAAATTCCTGTTTTTTGACTCGCACGCGACCGTTGCGTGACACACTGATGACACACACAGCACATCCTCGAACACGTGTGCACCAAATCATGCGTGTTTTCACTTATGCAAACGAGCCATTAAAGGGCACTGATGCGTGCATGTCGCTGCTGCTGCTGTTGTTGCTGCTGTTGATGATGTCTTTGCTCCATGTGTTAACAGTGATCATTTTACTCCATGCACAGCAAACGGGCGCCTCACACCCTCTTCCAGCCAAAATGCATTAAAAAGTACAGAGTGTTCAGTCCATGTCAGGCCTCGCTGGGCTGAGATACGGGAGAGGAATGAGAGGAAAAGAAGCGTTTGAAAAGAAGGGAGGAAATCACTGTGTGCAGATGGCATGTTCTGGGCCCAAAGGATATCATAACACTGGGATAATTCATGGGAAAGATGGTGTGAGATACACCACAGAAACCAGCCACTTTCCTCTCTTCTCTTGTCACCATCTTTTTGTTCAGAAACACAAGTTATACAGCTTTCATGCATCTTAATCCCACCCATTTTGGGTTTGATTTTGTTTCTTATCACTCAGTTATTTTGTCTTCTCGCTGTATTTCTCTCTCCATCACTCTCTCCTGTTTTCCTGTCTTGGCAGCTTGTACTGCACACAGACAAACTCACTGAACTCATCTGTGTATCACACCAATCCATGTTTTCCTCCATCTGCATGAGTGTGTAAGTGTGTATTGATATGCTCTTCGTGAGGTAATATGGCCCTTTCATGTCCAGTCACTCTGTGTTGGAGCACCTCGGCACCAGTTATTTTGATCACTCAGGTGGAGCGACAGAGGAAGAAAATAAGAAAAAGGTGCAAACAATGAGGAGTAATCATCGCGGCCTGAGGCATCAGACTCCTGCCAGAAAATAGAGATGAGTCCTTCTGTGCCGAGTGGAGTTAGAACCTGATTAGCTCTGGAATGTGGGATAATATTGGCATATCTTACAGTTCTGGGTGGCCCCAGTTTGTTATTTAAACATCTGAAACAGCTGTTGTTTTTTACAGATAGTGATGCCTTGCTAGTTTTGGTAATAAAATATTCTGTCATGTTTGTATTTTTTATAATTTCTCAGTTTCTTCATCCAAGAAGAAACAAGATATAAAAATAAGAAATTAAGCAGGTATTAAACATACTTTCATTCATTCAGCCCACATTTCTGCATTAAAAATGTTTTTATTATTGTTATTATAGTTTTAATGCCTCTAAGGTACCGCAGACCAGACCGACCCAGAGCCACCCGGACCAGCTGCAATAATAACATCCTGATTACAGGTTGATGCATCAATAATTCAACACAGAATCAGTCCTTCAGACACAAGGGCACTAAACGTCTACCTTCAAGTGAAGCTGAGATATTGTTTTGATTTGACATGTTTCTGTCATCTGCACACATCTTTATTCTGTTAGTTAAACTGCTACTTTAAACTGAAAGCATCAGGTCAACTGAATGAGACAGAAATTGTCACCTGGATGTGCTTTTAAAGTAATAGTTTGTAATACTTTGTTAAACTGCTTTGGTAAAATAACATAAAGTTTAAATCCTGACATTAAATATTGGCCGGACTGTATGTTCCATGCTTGTAGAACATTATGTCCTTATTTTGTCTTGAAATGAGCACAGAAGCAAAACTAACACTGGACGACCAGCTCTGTGAAGAACTTGTCTGAGCAACCATATAAAGAAAAGAAACATCTACAGTACTGTGCGATAGTTTTGAGTCATCACTCATTTCTTTACACTTTACACTCCTGTAATTTTTTACAATGTTCTTGAATTGTTGTTTCAGATCATCAACTATTTTAATATCAAACAAAATTTTCAAATTATAATTTTTATTTTTTACAGGAAAACAAGTTATCCAAACCAATTCTGTCCTAATTACCTGTTTTGGAAAATGGATTTAAATTTCAATAGGCCTCATTACTACCAGGCCAAATCAAGAAATCACTGAAATCACTAACGTAGAACCTGTCTGACAGCAGGAAGTTGGCTAAACGATTTCAAAAGCAACACATTATGTCCATATCAAAGAAACAAAGTCACTGACATCTGTCAGTCTAGAAACAGTTACAAAGCCATTTCTAAAGCTTTGGGACTCCAGCAAACCACAGTGAGAGCCAGAGAGAGAGCCATTATCCAGAGAACACTGAACAGTGGTACCATTAATATGGAACAGTGGTAAACCTTTCCAGGAGTGGCCAGTTTACAAAAGACCACCTCAGCATCTCATCCAGGAGATCATACAGAACCAAGAACTACGTCTACAGCTCTGCAGGCCTCGCTAGCCTCAGTTAAGGTCAGCGTGTTCATTATTCAGTCAGAAAGAGACTGGGCAAAAATGGCGTCCATGGGAGAGTTTCAGGGCCAAAACCACTGCTGACCAAACAAACCCCACAAAGGGCCGTGTCATATTTACCAAAAACATCTTTATGATTCTGAAGACTTCTGGGAAAATATTCTGTGGACTGATGAGACCAATGTGGATCTTTTAAAACATTGCATTTCAGAAAAAAAAACACCATACCAACAGTCAAACATGGACTTTGTAGTGTGAGAGTCTTTGGCTACTTTGCTAATTCAGGACCCGCATGACATGCCGTAATTGATGGAATCATGAAATCTTCTATCTACCAAGAACACCTTAATGAGACCGTCCTGCCACGAGTAACCTTAAGATCAAGCACACTCGGGTTGCGCTGCAGAGCATTGATCAAAACCACACCATGTTCATCTCTGAATGACTCAAAGCAAAAAAAGAGAAGGTTTGGGAGAGCCCCAGTCAAACTCTAGAATTAAATCCAATTGAGATCCTGCAGCCAGACCTTAAACAGACTGTTCATGTTTAAAAACCCTCCAATGTGACTGAATTGAGTTTTTCTCCACAGAGATGTAATAGATCCATTGCCGGTTATCGCAAATGCTTAATGGCAGTTGTTGCCACCATGTGTGGATCAGCCAATTTGTCTGCTATAAAACTTTATCTGATGATCTGAAACACTTAAGTGTGACAGAAAAAGCAAAAACAGAAGACCTCTGTAAGGAGGTAAATACTTTTTTCAGTACTGTATATTCTGGGATGTAGGCACACTGGCACACTGTATGTGGGCCATACTACCGATTAAAGTAAATTCCCCCTGAGTGCCTATACCTGTGGCAAGGCGATAGACAGCTGCCTCTGCAGGGACTCCTTCTCGTGGCCCAGCTCTCGCAGGCGAAGGTGTGCCGTCCCAAGACTTTCCTGCGTCTCCCTCAGGCTCTCCAGCAGCCTCTCCCTCTCCGTCAGCATGTTCACCATCAACGACTCCAAGTTGCCCGTGCTTCCCCCTTCATCACCTCCTCCTCCACCACCGCCACCACTGCGAGGATCTCGGCTTCCATAGACTCCCATCCCACCACCCATCCCTCCTGCGCCACTCGCCGGAGAGGACGAGCCACCCCCTCCTCCTCCGCGCCCATCCTCTGAGATGGTGGGCATCACCTCGCACATCATCGTGAGGCCTGGGAGTGAGAGGAGTTATCACAGGAGATGTCTAGGATGGTCTGCTGTAGAGCTTCTTTCTCGTCATGAAAAGTACAGCTGCTAGTATATCTTGTTTGTTGGGAGGGGTTTTATCTCAGGATGTGAGGGAAATTTGTGAGGGAAACTAGGTGGAACAGATTGAAGATGGGGTAAGAATGTGTGGATTAGGGATTGGGGAACAGGGTGAAGTGGGGTGCAGGGATGAGAGGGACAGATGCGTTTTTTTAGTGAGAGACCTTTGACCCCTTGGCTCCAGGGTTTATTGGGATGCCAGATGAACCTGAAACAAGAAAAAAAAAGATACATTTTTTTCAAAAAGCGCAATGCATTTGCCACTGCCAATATTACTACTGTTCCATACTAGCACCATATGGCAGTTTAAATGTTTAATCAATATATCACACCTCCCATTTTATGTTGTAATTTTGAAAGTTATAATATAATATATATATTATTATATATAATATATATAATAATATAATATAATATAAAAAATAAGACAGCTTAAACCGATTTGCTACTTTTTCCTGTTTAAACTAAGCTAACAATAGCATTGAAGCACAGATAGCTGTTACAGAATATTATAAAGGAAGTGGTTCAATATTTCCATTGCTTACATTGTTGAAATTGTTCTTAAGGCATTTATTGATGTATGGACCAAATGTAAAAAGAACATTGCTGACACTAAATCCCAATGATAGTATTAACACTGTAGCACAGCTAGCTGCAATAGTAGGAAAGAAACTTAGCTGTTTAAAACTGCAATTGCTTCAAACGTTTTGGAAAAGTTTAGCACCTGTTTATTTTACATTTTTTACATAAAAAATAAGATACTAACAAAAAATACTGCACTGGCATAGAGGCGAAATGCGAATACAGCAAAAACAAAACAGATGTTTCAAGCTGTCGACAGCTAGCACTACAGCACAGCGAGCCACCACAGAAGGTTAGAAAAGCAGAAGTTTAAAAATCTCATCCTGAGTCATATCTTTAAAAGTTCTGGTATTAGTTGTGGGATTAGCTGTGGCAAACATTAATCACTGATTGATTTTTGACAAATATTAAAGTTAACCTTCCAATAAAGCCAGATTATGATGGTGGGAATCGGCATTGCCAGGCCCCGCCTTCACCGCGGGTGAACACACAAGCTTACCCAAGGCTACCTCCAGGAGGATGTCCTGATCTGCTAATCATCAAGATAACTTAACCACTATTAGTCTGAAACTACCCTGAGGCCAATTTGCCACAGGAGACTGCAACAGTAGCCGAAGCACCAGTAAACAACCCCTCATCTCAAACCTCTCCAGCATGTTAAACTAGTGATTGTTTGGAGAAGAAAAAAAATTATTCTATCATAAGGAGTCAGTTAACGAGGTTCAGACATCTGATTAGAATTTCTCCAGGTTTTCTGGTCACGTTCCATGGGTAGGAAACTACAGGCCAGAGCCAGAGAACTGGAAGGACTTTTTGCTTTGGGATCCCCCAGAACGAGGAGGAGAGTGTTGCTCGGGAGACTTATGGGTTATACCTTACTAGATGGATGGATTGTTATAGTAACTGTTTTCAGGACTTTGCTTTGATATTGATAAATAATGAAAACTGGTCTGATATAATTTTCTTCATCAGTGACTCGGCCAGTGTTGGTACAATGATTCATCTGTGGAATTTTCACTGAAGGTTGCATGGTGCAGTTGTTAGCACTGTTGCCTTGCAGAAAGAATATCCTGGGTTCAAATCCCAGAGCTTGCATGGTTCTCTCCTGGTGCTCCTCCCACAGCCCAGAAAACATCAGTGTTAGGTTAATTGGTTACACTAAATTGCCCTTAGCAGTAATGTGTGCATGTGTCTCTGTGTTGCTCTGTGACAGACCTCTAACCTCATGACTGCTGGAGATATGTGTGACCCTGTGTGAATAAGCAGGTGTAGACAATGGATGGATGTATAAATCAGTGAAATGTAGCTGGTAATGTATAACTAGCATGAGAAAATAGGGTGTCCCCACAGCCTCCCTGGACTAACTTTTAGATGATGTGAAGATTCAAGTGCAGCTGGATGGTACTGAATGACCTGATGAATGGATGAAGGGATCCAGGTTCTGATATTTCCTCTCATCCATCATGTGGATTCATCCAGTCCTCTCATGCTGAAAGAAACCACACATTGCCTCCTTTTCCCCCCACAAACCTCGAAGGCAGAATAACCACTGCTGTTGCAGCAGCGCTGTCTCTCACCCTGACTTACTGGACTGATTCAACCATTGTGCGTGTCAGAGCCTTCTGTTTCAGCGTCCATGCTCATAAGTGTAATGATAAATGCGCATGATGAAATCATTTACGCAAAGACAAAATAACTGTGTCAGGCCTGTAGGTTACGAGGAAATTCGCGTTGCAGCTTCTAACATTCATGTGGAGGGAAGGGAAAACGGGTGTCATCGTGAATGATATTACTGGCTGTTTCCAGGCGGATTTTTGCCTCTTTTTAACGTTTCCGGCACCCATCTGTAAAAATGTTCTGGAGGCCTATAATCTTCGGATTGCTGAGACAGAGAATGAACCGCTGTCTTAGGAAAGTAAACGGAACAAATGTCGTACATGTCCGTGCAATGTAGCCTAACACCGCTTTCACATCATGGTGGGAGGTGCCAATCATCCTGTAAATGATGCAGGCCTAATTAACAAGATTATACCAAAAGATGACACACCTCTGGATTAATATATGTGGATACACTTAACCCAAATGGCGCAAAACGGTGCGCAGATTTGCATTTATTGCAACATCAAGGTGGATAATTCCCATCAACACCCCAGTACCCCCCCCACCCCCCCCCCACCCCCACACACACACACACACACACACCCCCACCCATAAAAACAGCTGGACGTTCAAACGCGCCGCGACATCTCCGAACATCTGCTTGCGCGCCTTACCGTTTCCATGATCGACGGAGAGGGCAACATAAAAACGCATAGTTGGCCGGTTCACTCCATCAGAACATCTGAGAGGCGGCGGAGGCTGCAGGTTATCCCCGTTACAGCCCGGTTACCAGCCTGGACCCGTCCCCTCCCTGCCTGTGCTGCTGGAGCGACGGCTTGGATCAGCCGCTGCGTCAAGCCGCACGCAGGCAAAGCGTGCTGCACATCCGGCAGGAAACAACGCACATCATAAGCATAAAGAGAAAAATACATCTGTAGCTGTTTTACAACGTGATTCAAGAGATTATTTTACAGGCAGATTTTTAAATTGGCCTGTCAGGAAACAGAAAAAGAACTATTGTTTAAAGACAGGAGGCAGATTCTCTCAAAAAAAACAAAAAAACATCTTAAATAGCTAAAAACGACTCTCGCAAGTAATATTAAATGGAGAAAGGTAAAAAAAAAAAAAAAAAGAGACAAATTGAAAGCGGGAATTTGGAAAAAGGTCCCTGCAGAGTTTAACAAAAGTCACCAAACGACGCATTAAAAGACCAGAAATAGGAAAAAGAAGTGCATACATGAGACATCTATATATACTTCACAAGAAAATCACAAGCAATTTAATGTTAAAGTGTCTAGTACATGTTGAGATGGGAATCCTGTATCTTTAACTAATCCCTGAAAAGGTCTTGTCTCCATAAATCAATTTATTCGTGTAGGACATAGAGGAGAGAGAATTTTACTATATTTATATTAATTGGTTGGATTATTTGCCTTTTGTTTGCTAATACAAAGAATACATCTTTTTAAAAGGGGATAAATAGAAGGAATTATTTTGCTCTTTATAAAGCTACCGGTCTTTATATCTTTCTGTACCGTTATTATGAACATATAGAAAATATAAACATTTTGTAATTTTGAGCAGTACAGCGCAAACACACAGGCCAGTCGAAACTTTATTTTAAAGGTTAATTAATTGCGTTTCCGCTTTCTTTCCTGTTGTTTTTGTGCAGCTTTACGACTTCCCGTCACCTTTCCTGCTCCTGGTGAAGATGCTGGATCTTAAAGGAGCAAGCCTTGACAGAACTGAGTGGGTAAAACATCTGATCTGAATTTTCTCATTCGGCTGTGTTTCTGACTTTAACTGCAACATCTGAAACAATGATTAGAGGTGAAACAATGGAGACTTTTCGCTCATTGCTTTACTTGGTCTTTGACATTTAAAACTTGCCGAAGGAATAAAATAAGTACGCCCTCTGCTGCTGAATCTAGATATTGCAGTGAAGTACCCATGCTTGTAGATAAGTGGACTGTTTCTCATTTTTGGTAACTATTTGGCTTTAAGCATCAGTAAACAACTTAAAATGTGGTCACGGTTATATAAAAAAAAAACAACAACTTTATTTTAAAGTAATTCAATTGTTTCAGTTGTGGATCAATGAGAGTCACAGGAGAAATTATGTCTTCACCTGGATTAGAAAGATTCAAACACATTTAAGTAATAACCTTCATCAGAAACGTCTTCATCTAACCACCATCATCAACATCATTGTCATAATTATTTTATTTATGACCATCATCATCATCATAGTCTTCTTTCTTCATCTTTTATTTCTACTTCATTTTATTCATCATCAATTTATTCAATATTATCTTTTTCTTCAAAATTAAATTCTTCATCATTTTCTCTTTCATCTTCATCACCACTCTTATCATTAGTAGCAGCAGCAGCATGATGTTACTCATTACCGTCATTTTATTCCTCTTCATCTTCATCATCGCCATCATCATTATCATTTCAGTCATTTCATCTCTATCATCATCATCATTTGTTTTAATCATCATCTCATTCTCATTTATTATCATCATTAACATCATCGTCATAATCATCCTCCACCTCATCATCATTTTTCTCCTTTTTTGTCATCAGTATGTTCATCGTTATCATCTTAATCTTGTTCATCATCTTAATCTTCATAATCTTCAGCATCATCTTCTTTTTCATCATCATAATCATATTTCATCAACTTGTTTATCATCTCCACCATCACTTTCATCATACAAATCATCTTATTCTCATCATCATCATGATTTTCTTCTACTTCATCAGATCATTACATTATCTTCATCCTCAACACCACCATCATCAAAATCACCCTACTCTTCATCATCCTCACCTTCCTTTGTCTGAGCATTTTCTTCTTTTTTCATTCTCAGTATGTTCATCTTCTTCATCATTGTCATTATAATCATAATCTGACTACTTAAATCTTTACTTTCATTATAGTCCTCCTCCTCCTCATCATCATGCTCTTCTTCTCAATCATTATTTTCCAACATCCTCACCCTTACCTTTATCAACATAATCAAGCTCTTGCAATGGTCCTGTCAAAGTCCAGACATCAAGCCTCTACACACCACTGAGGTTAAAACAGACAGTGAAACAACATACTGGACATGTAAACAAGTAATATATAATACAAAAACAAACTAACAAGAAAAAGTAGAGAGAAATAAAATGACCAATTAAAGAGGATAAGAAACTGAGGAACACAATCGTGTAAAAAAGCAACACTGGAATTTCATAAAAAACACAAACATGAGTGGGAGAAGCTGTTGAATTATGGGTGTACTTGGTTTAATAAACAATGTCAGTGCAGAATCTGGTAAAAACAAACAAACAACAAAAACAGGTTATTTTTATTATTCCCTGATCAATAAATGTACTAAATAAAAGTTTAAAGTGTACTTTTAAATGTATTTGTTTAACATAAACTTTTGCCACTGAGACAATATTTTATTCCCATCATAATATTTCCTTAATCCATTCGAAGCATTGCAAATTTGCACAATTTCAAACATTGAAAATTGCTAAATATAATAAATGCACAAAGTTAAAAAGTAGTTTTCAGTCAGTCATTTTCTACCGCTTCTTCCATAGTGGCAGGCGGGGAAGCCGGTGCCTATCTCCAGCACTCTGTGGGCAGGAGGCGGGGTCCACCCTGGACTGGTTGCCAGTCCATTGCAGGGCAACACAGAGACACACAGGGCAAACAACCATGCACACATTTATTCACACCTAAGGGCAATTTAGAGAAACCAATCAACCTAACCTTCCTCCCACAGTCCAATAACTGTGCGAGGCAGCCAGAGTACCCAGAGAGAACCCACGCTTGCATGGGGAGAACATGCAAACTCCATGCAGAAAGACCCCCAGCCTGGGAATTGAACCCAGGATCTTCTTGCTGCAAGGCAACAGTTCTACCAACTGTGCATCCCAAGCTACTAAAAAGTAGTTTAAACATCTAAAATATTTTATCGTAATGTGTCCAACCTGGCTTAAACTGTAATTAGGTAACCTTGCAAAGTGACTATAAAAAGTCAGAATTAATGTTGTGAGGGGTCCAAACATCACTTTACATCCCATAATGTCTTCACTGACAGCTTTAGGGCTGCTTCCTTGCAGGACTTTTAGATGAAACTGCAGACCTTCTACAGACCAACAGAACTAGATTACAATAGAGTAGCTTCCTACATTATTACAAAGACATTTATTTTGGCATTTAATACAACATAATGGAGCATGTTGTTATTTAATGTTATGTTTGCTTTATGGCAGGTTTGAAAATCGTTTTCACACTGTTTTAATAAAATGAAAGCATTTAGTAAAGGTAACTGCAAAGAAAAGTGATATAACCTGTAAATTTATCCTTAGACATACTTGTCTTAGACATCCTAATACTTTACCAGCTACCCAGAAACGTAACACTCATAAAGGTTTCTTGAGAAAGCTACATGTGACTCCAAGAAACGTCCCCATCATAAACACTGACCCCATGGCACCAAGATCTTTCTTGAGATGTCTATATTTGTCAGGAGTGGCAGCATTTACTGACGTGTGGCAGCTGCACGGACACTGGGAAGGGAAGCGCCGTAGAGGGTCACCAAAGGTCAGTGGGTTAGAGGAATGCAGATAGGAATGTGGCAGCCTGGGGTGCAAATACTTCAATGGGCCAAGTGACGAGGATGAAACCAAGTCACCTGGGAGCAGTGACAGAAGACAAGCAACCGAAGGCCGATCGAAGGGAGGAATGTGAGGAAAGTTTACAAAAACCTCCCAAAACAGGATGAGCAGATTGTACCATCATATCATACATTAACACATAGACTGTGACATATTACTGTACCAACTATACAAAGAATATATTACGGGTTTTCTCTAATTCACATAGGGTCAGAATGTTACAGGCAGACTTAGAAATCTGAATACATTCATAAGCGCCATGCTTAAAAGCTGGGTCTGTTCCAGTAAACCAAGCAGTTTAAATGAACGCTGACAGTTCTGCAAAGAAGAGTGGTCAAACATCTTACCAGAATAATGCCAGAAGCAAGATGAAAAGTGTTACGTTGCAGTGCAATTTATTAAGGGGCATTAAATGAAATATTAGTGGTGGTGTATATAAAGTGCTGTAAAGGAGTATTTGCCCCTTTACAGATTTCTTCTGGTTTTGATGTTTTTGTCACACTTAAGTGTTTCAGAACATTAAAGTAATTTTAATATCAGACAAAACATAAGCTGAGTAAATGAAAAGGCTGTTTAATCATAAACAGGGGCCTTAAATGAGGCCTACAGTGCTTTAAATTCTGTTCTTGGTTCTTTTGGTGTTGTCAGGGGACAATTTTAAGTCGACCACTTCTGGAAAGATTTATCACTGTTCCATATTTTCTTCATTTCTGCATAAAGGTTTGCAGGAGTCCCACAGGCTTAAAAATAGTTTCTGAACCCTTTCCACACTGATGAATGTCAACATTTTTGTCAATCAATGTTTGAATTTCTTTATTGGGGCGTAACGTGTTGCTTTTTGAGATCTTTATGTTTATTCTATCCTGTCAGACGAGTTTGATTTAAATCATTTATTTATTCCACAGGTTTGGCCTGAGTGTGGCTAGAAAAAGTGGTCAATTACAAATAATTAATCATTTAACAAGGGTGGTGTCATTGCTTACGTATTTTCATATGGCCAAGTTGGATTCAATGGTTTTATCCTCTTAAAAGTGGACCATTGGCATAATTTGAAAACTAGATTTTGTATTTACTCAGGTTAACTCAGGAACTCAACCCACTCAAGACTGTGGAAATGGTGGTGGACTTTCGGAGAACACCACCCCCATACACCCCCCTCACCATCCTCAACAACACCGTGTCAGCTGTGGACCACTTCAGGTTCTTAGGAACCA
>JAHUTJ010002505.1:0-12549 GCA_036250325.1 Characodon lateralis | reverse complement strand
TGCACCTTTTTATTAGATATGTGTATATTGTACATTGTAAATTTGTATATTCTGTAATGCAAAAACAGAACAAAAGAGCAAAGTGTACCGGAGTCAAATTCCTTGTTTGTTTGCACGAACTTGGCAATAAAGCTGATTCTGGTTCTGGGAATACTGGTGGGATAATTAGGAAGCGCTGGGATGCAGAAACAAAAGGCTGCGTTATTCCGTACAGACAGGACCATAAGAAGACAACATCATACCGTGTGACCAGCTGCTGGTAACAAGGATCCAGAACTGTTCTTTTTGGACCCAACGGCGCCTCATCTGTCTGAGTTTCTACCTGAATGATTTATAGGTGAGCGTACGGTTTCCTCATCTGCTGTCAGACAGAGCTGAGCAGGAATGAGTTTCCATTCGAACTCATATTGGACTCGACCCGGTGGCTTTGCAGCCAGAAACAGAAACTGGACCTGCAGAGAAACAGTAAACTGAGGCACGGAGCAGCTAAAATAAGTCATGTTTTCTCAGGTCCAGGAGGAGGTGCCGCTGTAATCTTTGTTCTGATCTGGTTCAGAACTGGTTCTGCTGCTGACATCAGAACGAACAGAACAATGTGGAGGATTTATGGGCTAATCCCGGACTGACGACCAGCCGGCTCATTCAGATTCTGTTTGGATGAAAACGGCTGGATCACAAGAACCTAGCTGCATTACTTTACTGAGGCCTGAGACTGGTTCTGTCTGTCCACAGCCAGGCAGAACCACTGACAAGAACTTAAGCCTTAAATAACGTCACTGTTTGAAGACTGAAAGACACATCAAAAAGTCTCTTGAAACATGAGCATCAGAACCTTGTAGTGGACCCACGCGTTTCTGTGTCTGCAATGTTTTCAGTAGATCTGACAGGTTAAACAGAACCTTCAGCTCCAGTTTCTTCAGAACCATCCCGAGCTGAAATCTACTGGAGGTAATGAGCGTGTGGGCGTGTCTTTCTGCGCTCAGGGCTCTGATTGGTCAGAAAACAGATGGTCCTACAGCAGTGGAGCCACCCTGGCTGGAAGGAGACAGAAACATCTACGACTGGATGGAGAACCTGGACATGTGGAGATGAAGCTGTGCTCATGAAAGGAGATTATTTTCCAAAGGTTCTGAATATTAACCGGGTCAGAACCATCATCTAAGCTGAACATTTTGTGCAAAAATCTGAAAAAATCCTCAAACTTAAACTGTGATTGGTGGAAAAACTCTAAAATGGATCAGAATGATGACTGGGTCAGGTAAAGTCCATCTTTCTGTGACCCGTTCAAACTTTGAATGATGGTTCTGATGGCTGAGATATGGATGTCTAAACAATACTGGGTTTATTACCAGAATCCCATTGGTGTCTGTGGGAAAATATGAAGGAACATCATGTCACACGATTCCTTGTTTAACTTCAGAACAACGAACCAGACATCCCCTGATTCCAGTCTGGGTTCTGATCCACTCCTGGTTTTGTATTTCAGCAGACTTTAAACCGGACCTGAATTGGTCCCCACTGGTTGTTGGTTCAGATTTGAAGAAATGAGTTGTTTGGATGATATGAGTGACAGTCAATCAGTGCTAAGGTTCTTCAACATGTCACCTGGGGTCCGGCCCGGTTAGAAAACAGAACTTCAGCTGTAAGTGTGATGACTGAGAGGAGCGGGTGAGACTGCTGCAGCCATTAAACTGACAGGAAGTCATGACTCAGACAGGAAGTTAGCGTTTCTGCTCCAGCTCTGAGGTTTCTGCAGATGTTCCGTCTCATTGCAAACCGGAGCGCTGATGAAGCACGGGTCATGTGTGAGACATCAGCTGAACGACCCGGTCTGTGCTCGGTTTGGGCCTCGCTCAGCAGGAACTGAGGGGGCGGGGTTAAGATAAGTCAATGAACGCAGCAAATCATGCTGCATTCTGGGCCACCTGACATGATCCAAGATGCTGACTCAGAATCCAGACTTCTGTTTCCAGATCTGGTTCAGGAATCAAACCCATGACCTCCTGCTCTGCTCTGAGGTCACTTCCTGTCACAGTGAAGGTCAAGGCACTGCTGGAGACCATCTGCTGTCAGTTTCTCTTCCTCTGCTGGTTCAGTAAATTCAGACCTGAGCTGTCAGTAAACAGCCCAGAACTGGTTTTATCTGCAGAATGAAGCTCTGCAGAACCAGAACCACGGATCCAGATTACTACAAAGGATCGCAGGAAGACAAAGGAACAGAATCAGGTTATTGCTTAATGTTCTGCAGCATCCTGATCTGATCTGAGGTCAGGTTCACCTTCAGTCAAACATCTGAGACGTTAATGAGGATTAGACAGAGGAAGAGGAGGAGGTGTGCAGGAAGCTGAAGATTACCTGATCTCCTCCTGAGCTGTTTACCTGACACACAGATCAGTTTGGTCAGAACCAACCTGATCAGAATAAATAACGTTCACATGGTGGTCCGATGCGCTCAGTTTCAACACGACATGTCCTCAGGTCTTCAAAGCGCCCGTGGCACTGAATTTCCACGATAAATCCAATAACATTTATGTAAAGGAAACATTGATAAAATATATTACAAATTAAATTCATGCCACTGCAATGAACAGTTGTGGAGATATACGGTCATAAACTTGATTAAAAGACATTTCCAGACGACTCCTTTAGATTTTGTTACGCTCTTTGATGACATCAGAGGGGAACCCCAGCAGTAAACTGACTGCTGCTGGAATCTGATGTTTCTGTAGATTTATTTCAGTCACTATCAGAGAGACGCAGCAGAGCCAGGAGAACAAAGTCAGCTTTCATCAGGTCGCAGAGCACTGGCTTTTGTTGAGCGATCTGCGTATGGTTGTTGGAGCTCCTCCGGGCCTCGCAGGGGACCACAGCGGAGCAGATGCGGTGTAAATCCAGGGTTACCGTAAATACGGCTCTGAGTGAAACAACCGGAGGAGAAGCTGAGCAGCATGGAGCAGCAGAACAACCTCCTCCTTCGTCTGCAGATATCTGACCTCTGACATCACTTCTCTGGTGAATTCAGAGGTTTCTTGTTGGAAGTCCTCTGATCACACCTGGCTGTGCTTGGTGGCCCCAGCCCAACTGTCCCTCCTCAGTTGTCCAGCTCTGATCCTCTTCCCTTCAGAAAGTAGTGCGGACTAACGGCTGCTGTCGTAGTGCTGCTGCCACCACCAGCGATGCACCGTCTCGCCATATTAACGCTGCTCTAACTTGGCTTCTACCTGAACCGTTTATCACTGACGCTCACACAATGAATGACCCGAGACTCCCCCTGACGTCATTTCAGGGCAACTTTGAACTTGCAAAATTAAACATCAAAATATGTTTATTTTGTGTCACAATTGTCTTTTATCACGCCTTTAATCCTAAAATGTCAATCACTGCACAATTCCTTCAATATTAAGATGTTTTCTTTCAATTTCTGCATTTATAGGAAAAGCGGGTCCCAGGAACTTTAACTTGCCCCTCAATCTGTCTGCAGATGTTCTGACTCGGAATCAGTGAGGGATGAAATGAGATGTTTCAGGGAATTAAAACAACTTTTTCTCCTTCAGACACAGAGTTCTGCTCTGAATCACTGAAAGAGTCCAGATGCATTCACAGAACCTCAGACATCACAACTCCTACTTTTATCTGCGCTATAGCAAATCTTCCAGCTGTGAAATCTGATTTTACTGCTGGGATCTTGGTTCATTATTAAGGAGCGGTAACAGAACATCTGCTATAAATGGACCCGAGAGCTTCAGAACCTATTAACCAGCTCCATTAAGACTCTTGAAGGTTACACTCAGAAACATGTTCAGGTGTTTCTGAGCTCCGGGCCTTTGTTTAGTAGAAACAGATTTGTTCAGTCTGGTCCAACCAGCTCCCCATCTTACTGAACCAGTCTGACCAGTTGGTCTGGACACTGTTTCCTGTGGGCCAGTCGTCCAGACTTCAACAATCTCACATTTTTTATTCATCTCTTCTTTTTGAAATTATTCAGTTTATCTGCTCATCATTTTATTTAGATCAGAACCAGATAAACCTGCACAGAACCAAAGTGTAAAACATCTCTGACTGACATCAGATCAGTATCACCTGTCCTCCTCCATGCTCCTCACCTTCTGAAGGGCTTCTTCCCCATGCTCGGCTTCACTTCCGGGCCCCGTCGGCCGCCGGACGCGGGCTCCGCCGCCGCTCTGCCGGGACGCTGCTTCAGTTCCAGGTCACTGTCCCTCTCCGCGGTCAGGGAGCTCCGATTTCGCATCACTGAAAGGTCCAAAGAGACAGCTCGTTAACCGGAGGAAGGAGACCGAAAACCCGGCCTGTCCGCAGTAAGTTCTGGCTGGTCTCGGAGCCCCGAGAAGCGGTGACAATCAGACCGAGTCCCCGGTGTAGCTGCACTGACAACCGCAGACAACAGCTGATTTGTACCGAGACTGCCGCAGCCAATCACGGCGCAGAGACCAGGCCACGTGGTCAGAGCCGCGCTGCCTCCACGGTCTCAGGGGAAGCGTCGGAGCAACGGCTTCCAAAACAAAAGCAGCGATGCGTTCGAGTGTAGCCCGGAAACATTTAATCTCAATCTGTTTCCAGATAATGTATTTACTGTGAGAAACTGTTTAAATGTTTCTGAATCGATCCGAGTTCATGTGAGAACAAACTGAATCCAAATAGAACTCGGACCTGTTCAGATATTTTCCTTCACACTGATTTTATTCCGAAACAACCAAGAGTCCGAGTTTCAGGCTGTGAACGTTTTACAGGGTTAGGGGTTAACAGTCAATTCTCTGAGTTTTCAGATTAAAATCGTTTTTAATACAAAAAGAATGATTAAAGCTCAATTTAAGTCTGACTCTGAGAAATCAGGTAAAACATCATAACAGAAACGAAATACTGGATTTAAAATACCTGTCAGTAATAAAATGGTTATGAATCAAACATAACAGCCTAATGATGGCTGAGGTCTGCCACCATCCTGCTGGAATAAGCACAGAGCTCCCAGGAAAACTCAAACCTCCTGCTCTGGATCATCAGGAGGCCAGCATGGACTCATGGAGGCTCGGCCCAGATGGACCACAGAAGACAAGTCCACTCCATGCCATGTTCACCCTGATATCTCCCGAAGTTCATGCTGAGAAGATGAACTTTGAACTTCACTATTACCTGTCTAATGCTGACGTAGAAACAGCAAAGCGGCGTCACAGGTTTGCAGCACTGTCTCCTCCCTGACACCGACTCAGCAGCGCCCCCTGTGTCCAGAAGCGCGAACATCAGCAGTGAGCTGCTGGAAAGGTCCCTCAGGTGTCCTCTCACTGATGCTCACCTTCATCCAGTCCAGACAGCGTCCACCAATAAGCTCCAGCAGTGCCGGGTTCACGCTGCGCTGCAGAGGCTGGTTCCCTTCACATTAAACTAAAGGTTTTACAGATTTTATTCTTTAATGGATCATTGCAAGAAGTTTTTGTAGGAATAAAAAGAGTAAGAGGGGCAGGCACGATGATGAAGGTCACTGATGTGTTTTATTTAAATAGAACCTGGAACATCTGAAACAGGACAAGTGTAGCTCATATTTCTCTATGAATATTTAAATCTAAAAACAATAAATAGAAACAGGTTATCTCTGACTTGGAGAACATCTGATTGAAATAATCCTCAAACCAGAGCTTTTGCATCCCGTCCTGAGCCTCAGTCATTCATCTGCACAACCCTGCAGAACCTCCGTCTGAAGAGGATCTCTGGGTGTTGGATCATTGTGGAGAATATCAAACATCAGCGCTGATTAACGTGAGACAAAGCTGTTATCTGGAGAGCCTCGGAAAGTATTCACACTCTTTGAGCTGTTCAGTCTGAGTTTAGGGGGGTTTATTGGGATTTTAGGGGACAGACCAATCAAAGCATGCTCCAAACATGTCAACACAATCTCCACACAATAATCAAACCCCTCAACATGGACTTTAAATTAACAGAACAATAAACATTCTAACTTGGTCGAATTTAATTAAAAGCTTTAACTGCACTTTGGACCAAACAATATTTGTACCGACTCCACCTTCTAGTTGGTAACCTGCACCTTCAACCTACAGGAAGGAGGACAAGGTCCTCTAAAGGGGACTGGGATGGTTTCAGCCTTTTTCACAGTCTGTTCCAGATGTCAGCCAGGGGGCGCTGTTCAATGCCAATTATTTTCCTGTCAGTTTTAACAAGACTGAACAGAATGAGCAATAAAACCAGATGTTACAACAGCCTCAATAAATCAGGTCTAAAAAGATTCAGTCATCTTAAAAAATAAAGTCTTTGCAGGTCCTCCTTCAAACTGCGGCAGGGTGTTGGTTCAGAAAGCAACTGAGAACAACCAGCATCATGAAGACCAAGGACACAGAAGACGGGTCTGGGAAGACGTTCTGGTTCAGTTTAAAGCTGGGTTAGGTTCTACAACAACTTCCCAAGCTTAGAACATCTCCCAGAGTTCTGTTCAATCCATTATCATGAACATGGAGAGAGGATGGACCACCTGCAGACCTACCAGGACATGGAGGTCCACCTGAACTGACAGGCTGGGCAAGGAGAGCATTAATCAGAGAAGCAACCTGGAGGCTCATTGAAACTCTGGGTGAGCTGCAGAGATCCACAGCTCAGGTGGGGGCAGTGGTGTTGCAAGCTTTTCAAACGTGTGGGGGGTGTTTATCTGTGGGGGGCATCGCCTGTGAATTGAGATCTTAATGGCCGTGTTTTAACTTCTTCTGCCCCTCTGTCGTCATCACTCCTGGAAACATCTCAAAATACATCCTAAAAACAATTAAAACTGAACTGGGAACTTAATACACCGTTACACACACACACACACACACACACACCGTCGGCTTTAACTGACTTCTTTCACAAACTGTAACTCAAACATAGTCTAAACCTAGATTTATTGAATTGCTGACCTCTGACCCTTCATGTGCTCTCTCTGAAACTGATGCCTCCTGCAACTGCCAATCCAAAACCAGCAGGGTGCAGTGGTGCAGGTTGGGCTGAAAATGATGGAAATACTTTAAGGCTCAGTTTACAGAAAATGTCATCCAATAAAATATATTAGATATGTTTTCATTCAAATAGACTTTTAGCTTTTTACTGTAATATCACTTACAGGATTTCTCTTGAAAACGTTGTCAATCTTCGCTTGACTTTTTCTTTTCTGCATCTTAGTTACATTAAGTGATGGTGTTGGTGTTCAACCATCTCACAAGGAAAAGCTGAGGGTGTTAAACACACACATCCCCAATTATTAGTGTTCGTCATGGAGTATTGTGTGTCGTTTGCTACAAGTCATGTAGGAGACACGGCAAACGTGGAAGATGGTGCTCTCCTCAGAGGAGAAAAGACCTGAAATTATGGAGAACATGCAAAACCTGAATCAGCCTGAACACACCATCCCACACAGTGTAACATGGTGGAGACGGCATCATGCTGTGGGACAGGGAAGCTTGTCAGCGTTGATGGGAAGATGGATGGAGCTAAATCCTGGAAGACAGGCTGTCAGAGGCTGCGGAAGACCTGAGACTGAGGTGGAGGTTCAACTTCCAGCAGGAGAACCACCCTGAAGATCCAGCCTGAGATTCAATGGATGGTTTAGATCAAACCAGATTCGTGGCCTAGTCAAAGTTCAGACGTGTAGCTTTACCTGCCATAGAACTCTAGAACCAAAGTATTGACTCGAGAGGATTGAAAGAAAATGCATGCCGCACTTTTAAGATTTGTATAAGTAAAATATGTTAAAAGCCATCAATCAGTTTTCTTTCACTTCACAGTGATGCACAACTTAGTTCTGGACGGTCACAAGTAAAATGCACCGCCGTCTGCAGTTGGGACGGGACTAAATACTTCACTGACCGAGGCACTGCCTCGCTGTCCCACATCTGCCTGCCAGACCGTGTTCAGGGCTGACGTTTGTCTGTAGGACCGTTTTTGTGTCTCCAGGTGAGCACGTCAGGACACAGCAGCTCCTGATGCTTTCTGCAAACACAAATTCTGTTCGGATTCGGTTTCCTGTTGGTTCTGTTCAGGCTGAGGTTAACCTGAGGCTGAAGGTGCTTAAATTAAACTTTCTGAAAACAGATTTCATATTTTTATCTAACCTGAGCCTGTTTAAAAGCTGCCATGACCCGGAAGTAGTGACGCAGAATGACCGATGGCGCTGCGGACTGAAACTGATTGTTTACGTTCAGAAGCATAAAAACAAACAACAACAAAACGTCATCTTACCCACTAAATGTGACTCTGTACGATCTTTTCTTTACCGCATCACTGCTAGCCTGTCTGCACATCCTGTTTGTCCCTCAGCGGCTTCCGGGGCCACACGTCACTGGGTCACATGATCATAACAACGAATTTTACCGCGAAGCTTCGCTCTGCTTTGTGGGGCGGTCGGGATTTTCCGCCGGTGGGTTTAACGGTAGAATCCCGGTTTCTGGGCGGTGTGTTGGTGGTCTTCGGCTCCAGGATGTTCTGTGAGAAAGCCATCGACCTCATCCGAGAGCTGCACCGGATGAGTGACGGTCAGCTGCCCGCTTTTAACGTGAGTAACCGGGGTAGGATCCAGCTGCTGACAGCGGGGCGGAGGCGAAACTCCATCCGGAAATCTATCGGTTTAAGGTTTGCTCGCGGCTTTAAGCTGGAAACTGCACGTCGCAGACATCACATCGCCGTTTTCAGTTAAGACTGAATGTTCTCAACATTTCGGCTCGGATTAACACGGTTCAGTTCGGTAGAATCAGATGTATAACTGAGAAGATGCTGAGACTCTGCTGACATGAGGACGTTTTAAATTGGTCGGATTTAGATCTGATGGCGTCTAAAAGCTAAAACTAAAAGCTCGTCATGAAGACATTTGTAGTTAATATCCGGTGTATAAAACACATCGGCTTAGATTTAACGCGTTTTTATTGGCTTCTATCAGAATTATAGACCGATCAAAGTCAAGGTGGATGCTCTGTTTGGACCACGATCTCCACCAGTAGTTCCCAGTAAACCCAGTTAATAACCAGCTTGAGCTTCAATGTTTCATCCGAATTTGGTTCTGTGTGGTTTCAGGAGGACGGTCTGAGGCAGGTTCTACAGGAGATGGAGGCTCTGTATGAACAGAACCAGGCTGATGTGTGAGTACCGATTCTCTTGAACAGTTCTACAGGTTCTAGGGTACTTCTGGTTCGTGGTCTGTTGAGGTAAAGAGTCCGGTTGTCTTCAGCCCATAGCCCAGATGTTTTCAGAACAAACACATGAAAAGCTGATTGATCAGTTTATGATGAAACGGAACTGATCCAGAACCGGTCCAGAACTAGACTGAAACTGAAAGAAGCAGCACCCAAAGTTTACAAAGGAAAACTCTGAAAGACCCTCAGAAGGTCCAGAGAACTGATGATCCAGATCTCTTTAATGGATTTTGGAGTCTGTTAAAGAACTCTTGCTAATCTTGGATCTCCACTGAAGATCTGAACAGGGCGTAAGATGAGTAGATGATCATGCTGGTTCTATGAAACATGAGCTTCTGGGCCTTTTTTAAGAAGATCAACCTGAACAGACTGCAGAAAGACCAGGATGAGGTCAGAGGCTGGACTGAAGTAGAGAGAAGAAGCAGATGAAGTCCAAAGAAGGTGGACCATCTGATGATTTGATCTTTTTCAGGAACGAAGCGAAGACCATCGGCCGCACTGACCTCATCCCCTCCATCAAACTGCGTCACTGCTGCCTGCTGAGGAACCAACGCTGCATCTTCGCTTACCTGTAACTCCACCCACAGTCATGTGACCAACCCCACCTGCAGTCATGTGACGGCTGATGTTCATCTGTTACCTGCTGTTTCCAGGTACGACCGGCTGCTGAGGATCAGAGTGCTGCGCTGGGAGTACGGCAGCGTGTTGCCCGCCAATGTCCGCTTTCACATGTCTGCAGAGGAGGTCAGTGACATCACTTCCTGTTGAAGAGTTTCTACTGGGTGATCTAAACGGCTGAGAACACCTGTGTGTGTGTTATGTTCAGGTGCAATGGTTCGGTCAGTATAAAAAGTCTCTGGCCTCCTTCATGCGTTCCATCGGTGGAGAGGAGGGACTGGACATCACGCAGGACATGAAGCCTCCAAAGAGCCTCTACATCCAAGTGAGTCACAGCTGTCTGACCTCTGACCTGCAACCTGACTCTACACTGCTGACCTCACCATGTATGTTTCCAGGTGAAGTGCCTGAAGGACTACGGAGAGTTTGAGATTGACGATGGAACGGTGATCCTGCTGAAGAAGAACAGCCAGGTGAGAACAGGAAGTTCTGTTGTTTTCATGTTAGCATATTGATGCTAAGTAGTCCTAGCATTCTAAGATGTCCCCTGGTGATACATTAGCTGTTAGCATACAGATGCTAAAGCAAAGCTAACAGTAGCACTGTAAAGCTTCATGCTGGACCCCTTTTCTCTACTTGGGCCGGTGTTGTGTGAAATTCCTTTTCCCTGAAATAATCGGGTTCCTCCTTCTGTGACCACCGTGTTCTTCCCTCACACAAGCAGAACCTCCTCGCCGGTCTGCTGTCCACTAACCGCAGCCTCCCAGGACTCAGACCAAACCCTGAGAACTGTGGAAACACTAGATGGGGAACAGCATGCAGCATATCCCAACAATAAGGTGGAAATGAAAGCAGAACAAAGACCTGCAGCAGCTGCTGTAAATACGCTGGTTTCTTCATAGCAGAGAACTTCTTGTTCTCATATAATGATCAGCTGGCGATCCTGACGCATTTAAAACATGCTTGGAAACATCACAGGCTTTTCAGCCTTAATTCATTATATCTGAAGACACGTTCAGAAAAGCTTTATTGCCAAGTACGTTTTTGGACATACAAGGAATTTGTTTTGGCGTAGTCGGTGCAATACAATACAAATTAAACAGTATAAACATATCTACAATATAATATAAATATATGTGCNATATATGTGCACAGTTTTAAGTGAGTGAGTAAATATAGAGCAGTATAGGATGTGAGAGCAGTACAACAGTGCAGGTGATCATTGTGCAAGTAAAGCAGGAGTCCAAGCTGAGCGTTAATGTAACGCATAGAGTTGCAGGTTACAGGGCTTTGTTAACCAGGCTGGTGGCAGATGGGACCTCCACTGTTTTCACTTTAATCACTTAATCAAGTTTTCCTTTTTCACTTTTCTTGTGGAAATCTGGAAACCTTCATGACACTGTACTCTGAAACGAAGAGGAAAAATGAATCCACCTACAAAGTTGTTTCTTTAAAACTCACCTGACATAAAAAGCGTCATAAATAATTAGATTTGTGTTTCAGCCTCATGAAGACGTTTATCATACAGGATCAGAGAGGAAATGAATCCAGTCATTCTTCTTAAACCTTCTGTTTTATTTGACGGGGTTCTTCAACATTTCTGTCGGTGCTTTCAGATTTAAATCTTTCTGGTGATTCTGAGGCTCTGAAACAACAGATCAACAACACGGGACCAGTTCTGCTTCATTAACCGGCTGGACGGAAGATAAAACGCTGTATGCAATTCTGCAGATTTCTGCTGAGTATTTCTTTACTGCTTAAAGATGTAGTACAGACACAGATCGTACTTTCCAATGATTTGTAGTTGAACATGCATTTATTTCCTGGTTCATGAAAGGGGTCATGAAAGGCCACGCCCACAGAAACATCTGAAAACCTGATGTTTCTTCATGAGCTTTTATGGTTTAAACCAGAGTGATGAAACTGAATCACATTCAACTTCAATAACGTGACACACCTCAGAAAATGAAGGAAACGAGCTCAGAAAAAACGACCTCAGAAAATGATGAAACGACCTCAGAAAAAACGACCTCAGAAAATGATGGAAACGACCTCAGAAAATGATGAAACGACCTCAGAAAATGATGAAACGACCTCAGAAAAAACGACCTCAGAAAATGATTGAAACAACCTCAGAAAATGAAGGAAACGAGCTCAGAAAAAACGACCTCAGAAAATGATGAAACGACCTCAGAAAATGATGAAACGACCTCAGAAAAAACGACCTCAGAAAATGATGAAACGACCTCAGAAAATGATGAAATGACTTCAGAAAAAATGATGGAAACGACCTCAGAAAATGATGAAACGACCTCAGAAAAAACGACCTCAGAAAATGATGGAATCGAACTCTGAAAATGATGGAATGACCTCAGAAAATGAAGGAAACGAGCTCAGAAAAAACGACCTCAGAAAATGATGAAACGACCTCAGAAACTGGTGGAAACGACCTCAGAAAATGATGGAAACGACCTCAGAAAATGATGAAATGACCTCAGAAAAAATGATGGAAACGACCTCAGAAAATGATGAAAACGACCTCAGAAAATGATGGAAACGACCTCAGAAAATGATGAAATGACCTCAGAAAATGATGAAAACGACCTCAGAAAATGATGAAAACGACCTCAGAAAATGATGAAATGACCTCAGAAAAAATGATGGAAACAACCTCAGAAAACGATGAAATGACCTTAGAAAAAATGATGGAAACAACCTCAGAAAATGATGGAAACGCCCTCAGAAAATGATG
>JAHUTJ010002504.1:0-12554 GCA_036250325.1 Characodon lateralis | reverse complement strand
GAGGGATTGCTGCAAAGTCAACGCCAGTGACTGTCCACTGTCTCTACATGCTCATCCAGGAGGAGGGAATGCTGCAAGTCACTGACTGGATGCAATCTGCTGGGTTTCCTTAGATAGAAAAGCTTTTTATCCAATTTGAATAAAAAGCTAACTCTGACTGCACTGTTCAATGGTTAGGATTAATTGGGATGTATGTACCTGACTGTTGTGAAGTGCCTTGAGACGACGTGTTGTGAATTGGCGCTATATAAATAAAACTGAATTGAATTGATTATCAGCCCCATTTTAGATATGATTAATCTATCCTTAGTAAATGGATATGTACCACAAGCTTTTAAGGTAGCTGTAAATAAACCTTTACTTAAGAAACCTATAGAGCTGGTCCATTGTTCCACACTGCTCCTCCTGAAGCCAAGGTTCGACTGTCGACCGATCGATCTCATCCACCCTCGAAACCCTGCCACTGCGAAGCTTTTAACCACCTTGGTGACTTCAGCCTTAGTGATGAAAGAGTCTAACCCTGAATCCCCAGCCTCTGCTTCCACCAGGGAATGCATGATGGCAGGGTCGAGGAGATCCTCGAAGTACTCCTTCCACCGCCTGATAATGTCCCCTCGAGGTCAGCAGCCTCCCACCCCCAGTGTAAATGGTGTTGGCGAAGCACTGCTTCCTCTTCCTGAGGCGCCGGACAGTTTGCCAGAATCGCTTCAAGGAAAACCGAACTACAGAGCAGTCATAAGTGAACAAAGTGAAAAGTTGTGGACTGAGCACACAGCCCTGGGTCCTGTAAACGCCTCGTGTCCAGGACTCGTGTTAAAGCCTCCTAACTGGACAAATCACTATCTAAATCTTCACATTATTAACTCACATTTGAGCTGGAGGCTTAGTTGTTTTTAATCTTTGAAGGCCATTTTGTTATGCACTGGTGCTCTTTGGCAACTTTCAGCTGCATGCTCAGCTGCCATATGCTGACTTTTTAATTCTTTTTTTATTACATTTCTTGACCTCAAACATGGAAATGAATGCAACTATTATTAGTTACAAGCCCAAACAGAATTGAAAAGTAAACAATAAGCAGGCCATGTTTAAATCTAATTACATTTACTTCATTTGGCTCGAATTAATTGCAAATCACCGCTGTCAAAATCAATCCAGTTAAACTTAAATTCTATACAGTCCAATTCAATACATAGAAACGACAGTAATAAATGGTTAAAAAAAACCTTTCTACTAAAGTCTTTACATATGCACGGTGATTTAAAACAAATGCAACAGCTCCAAAGGCACCTCCGTTTTATGTAACCTTAGCCATATACAGTACACCTAGTTAAATAGCTTTAACATAGTTAAACACCAACAATGCTGTAAAACCTGAAAGTGTGGCAACTTAAAGATAGTCCTGTATGGCACACTCTTCTATAACCTAACTATGGGGTTTGTTGGGTTTGCCCTACTTTTTATTCTATACAACAATGATCATCTTCACTGCAAGTTTATGACAGAATATCATTTTAATTTCTGTGATCTTTTTAAATTTTCACCTGGCCTTTGTTTCACTATCTGATTTATGTGACGTGTTTGCAGTCTTTTCTTCTTTTTTTGTCATGTCATAGCTGATTATAATGCAAGTCAAATAGTTCTTCTAACAAAGTCCCTGAACTGTACTTTTTTTTTACATGATACTAATTTCATTAAAAAGCTCAGCATATATTCAAACCAGAGTATTTGTTATTGCCTCAAATGACATCATAGAGTGACTGTTTCAAAAACAAATTATTGCTTTCCTGTTTTATTTTTGTGTTATGTTTACTGGAACCATTTTATAACTGAAAAACATATCCCAACATGACTTAAATCAGACCCAACTGTGTCATCTCCAACGTCAGTTTGAAACCTTGATAATTCCTGGTTGGCTCACAAAACCACTTGGAACAGGGTGTCCAGGTATCATCACTACAGGAGGAGGCTGCACATTGATAATGGCCTGAGATTGCAAGTTGATGATGACTGGAGTTTGTTTGCGATGTTTTAACTCTCGATGCATCTGACACCAGAAGCACCAGACACAGAAACAGGACACAGCAATGTCCTTACAAAGGGAACCCTGTGAACAAATATGTTTTACTGTTTGTTTACTTTGTTGTACAGTGGATTAATGTCTCATTTTGTTGTACCTTGATACTGTATTTGTGTTTCATAGCAGACCGTAGAGACAAGGCCACCGGGGATGCAAACAGAGGAATATCACAGATTACTGCTACTGCAGGGCTGAAAATGTCACATAAAGGGAGGCAGAAAATTTCTCCAAACTGGTCTGAAACACTACAGGCAAGGCACGGGCTGCACCAGCAACCATAGCAACCTAAAAGACAAATATACAAATACAGAGCTGAACTATTTTAAAATGCAAAGAATTAAATCTGAACTACATACGTTTGTCAAAGCTAAGTCTTACATGTACTTGCATCCTCAAAGCAGTCGCAGAGACCACTGTCCCAGTCTGTCCTGGGTTTCTCCCCCATTGGATGTTAAAATTCAGCTCAAACAACTGAACTGTTTCTGTGTGACATCCAAGTGTTCCTTAAAAATTGAAGCAAATTTATTTGTTGATGTGGCAGCTGACAACTTTCTATGAAACACTGCCACTTTGAGTTCAAAACGCAAAATTACAATAACTACAATAGAAAGCACAGGCTTTGAACGTTGTTCAGAAGCCTCTTTCAAGGTTCATTGAATTTTCCCACAGTTTAGATTTCACAACTTGTGTTATGTTGTTTGTTTCTTGTTCAAGTTTATCAAGAATGAACAATTAAAATTCGCTGCATTGTTTTTAGAAACAGCCAATTTAAAATAATATAACTACCGTATATAAATTATTTATATTTCTTAATTTTAAAATGATTTATGTGTGGATAAAAAATAATTGAGAGGTGTATATGTAAACACATAAAACATTTATAGCTTGGCAACAATGCTTCTCGAGTCAATTTAATAGTACTGGAGTTAATTTTATTTCATGCACATTACTGTTATCAATTGATCATTTATTTTTTAAATATGGGTTAGTGAGCACAACCAAAAAACCTGGACCATTATAAATAGGAATGCTGGAAAATTAGGATGAAACTGTTTTAAGCATTGAATTGATACCATACGTACACACATAAAAGGTTTTTACTGAAAATTTCTAACTTACACATCAAGTGAATAATTTCTAGAAAATTAAATAACTTTATAACATTAGCAGAAATTGTGAAATTAGAAAAATGCTCCAAAAAATAATCCGATCCTAGTTGGAAAAAGATGCATTTAAAAAAAAATAAAAAATTCTGCCAATGTTTTATGTTGATGTAACATAAAAAATGTTTTATAATAAAACCCATGGCCTGTAATTTGATATGTAAATGTTCCTCAACATAACAGAAGGTAAAACTTGTACCCATTTATTGTCTCATCAGTTTTTGCCAAAGACTACAGCATTAGATTTTACAGAAAGCAAAAATTAATCTACAATGTTTGCACAAATTCTCTTGATTCTAAATAAAAAGGCTTGAGTGTAAATAAAGACAAGAAATATCTTGTTGGTCTTACTGTTTCTCCTCCAGCTGGACGCTGGCTTTGAACCTCTACAGCTCTGTAGGAATGATAGTTCTGGAGTTGGATTAGGGGCGGATTCCTGTTCCTTTCAAATGCCTAAATAAAAACAAAGCGACCAATAACAACAAGAACAAGATTATCTTAAAAGTGCCTGTCAGGAGTCGCTGCTTGTATTTTGACCAAATAAATCCTGAACAAAAACAAACATAAAGTTTACAGTGAAACAAATTGTATGTCCGTTTGAATTAGAAAATAAATCATATTGATCTTGATTATTTATTTTTGATCTTAAGCAGAATAGTTTGACTTTGTCCTGAATTTGAGCTAACATTTTGTTCACTATTAGCGCCCTATATCCACGTTTTCATTTCTCATAAAGTCAGCATTGAATGTGAAAAGAACAGATGTACTCTATTATTAATTTAACTTACTGAAGTGTCTCTGGAAGCTAAACATGCACACCCAGCAGGGTGAGAAGAAAAGGCAGATTTCAAATGTTTCCAGGGTGTTCCACTGGATTCAGTCCCTGATGACAAAATTGTGAGAGGTGATGATTATGATGTTTACTGACCATTAAGGCCTAACCTTAGCCTCCACCCATCTGTGACAACATGATGTATGTGTAGAACACTTGGTTACAATTTATACAGTCTTTGCAAGCAGCTCTCAATATGGCTTAAAGTTAAGGAGCTAAAGGCTATAAAGATCCTGGATTTTCAGATAAGTATTTGTTCGTGCATGTTATGTTTTGTTACACACATTTATTTGCTGGGTAATTTCCACATGCAGTGCCATTTTTTTACTATGCGGTAATTTTCACTTTGAGTTTTGTTACACCTCACTTGTTTTGAGTCATGAAATGTTGCCCATAACTTTACTGCCCCCATATTTCCCCACAACGTCCCATACCTTTTGTTCTTGTTAATATTTTAAAGACAAAAGCATCACAGCATAAAAAAGGAAAGGCTCTTTTGACCCCTCATGGTAGTTTTTGATCACAAGGTGAAACTTATTTAAACTAACTCTCTGTAAATACGTTCTCAGTTGAATTAACAATCTAGAGCCTTTTTTACAAATAAGTTCACAAAAAATGATTTGTTTTGTTGTTGATGTTTGTATTGTTTCTAAAACATATCACATAAGTCCCTTTGAAACAATGCCTAAAGATCTTCTATGTTTATTGGAAAAATGCAGTTCAAATATTTTTACCAATAGTGTAGAATTAGACATAAGATTGATTTCTACTCCTGCTAATTTTAATTTCAGATCACTTGGTTGAAAATGTTTGGCTCAGATTTTATTTGAATTCCCTTGTGAGTGTTTAAAGAAGGCAAAATTTCTTGAATTTATAGCCTTTACATGCTGTTTGTTGAATGATCCATGAATTGGAGCACTTGCTGAGAACATATCCAGAACCTTTACAGAACACACCGCAACAAGAGAAGAATCAGTTGGACTTATGTTCTCCTCTGATATGCTTATACTGACTTGTCTTGGTAAAAGCAAGTCTGATCTCTTATATTTGCATCACACTGCTCCATCTAAGTTGCTGTCACAACACAATTGTAAGGAAGGCTTAAACTTATTTGCATACAACAAAAATCATAACAGGAGATGGATACTTATGTCCAAAAAAACATTTAATTAAAATAGGTCATCTCTAAAAACTCAGTTTAGAAATCTACCTCTACTGTACTTGAATAAGAGCAACACGTACCTTTAGAGCCAATTATCAGGAGGGAATTATGGGACTAAAACCTCCTACTCAGATTGATAAATATTATAGTTTATTGCTAAATAATAAAACATATTACATTTGCTTTACGGTAAGTTCTTTTTAAGAGGAAAACATCAAAAATGCTTTCCGTTGAAGAAGTGAGCAACTGAAAACACTCACCAGCCACTTCATTAAGTACACCTTGTTAGTACCAGGTTGAACCCCCTTTTAACCTGTAGGACCTGCATAGTTCTTTTTAGCATATATTCAACAAAGTGTTGAAAACATTTCTCCGATAACATGATGGCATCACACAGTTGCTGGAGGTTTCTCAGCTGCACATTAATGACGCAAAATTCCCAGTTCACCATGTTACAGAGGCGCTTCTATTGGTGCTGTGATCTGGTGACTGTGGAGGCCACTGAAGTACAGTGAGCTCATTGTCATATTCAACAAACCAGTTTAAGATGATGATGGCTATGGTAATTGTCTTGCCTCCTCTGACATGATTTATCAGGTAAAAATTGAGAATATTTCCTAAAACCATCAACATGAGGAAGTTTACTTTTTTGTGCATTCCTGTTGGTCTCTTTTTTTTTTTTGCAGCTTTTTTGGGTGGACCTCAAAGTGCTGTAAGTCAGTCAATACCACCTTAAAAATCTATCTTAGAAGTTTGGCCTAAATTCACATGGTAACAGTTGTGGTTTTTGTGATAGATAAACCCATGCCTAGCACTCAAATCCGAATACAAACAAAATGGCCCTCAGATTTAAATCCAGTAGGCTGTACTTTACATACACACCTTTCAGTGTATCTCTCTCATTGCCCATTTGTCCATCAGGAGCGCAACAATATCCCTAGATGACATCGCTTCCAGACACTCCAAGAAAGCTGGGTAAGACCCTGTCTGGTCCTGGCCCCTGAACTGAAGACATAATACTAAATCAATATCTTATAAGGATAAGTGCTGGTACAGAAACCATAACTGATTGGTCCCTTGGACCAATTAATTTTTTCTTTGACAGTTTTATTTTAACATGAATTCAAAATTAAAGTGTTGCAGTTTTAGCTTGAGCTGTATGGACATATATGTGGTGGCATTTGTAAAGTTACACTGTTAAACTTGACAGATATTTTGGGTTATTTAGCCTTTCATAAAAGAAAACAAATGGGGGTTAAGTCTGAGCTAAGTCATATTTTCACCATGTCATTCATACATTTATAAATTTCAAAGTTTAGTTTGTAAACTAAATATTGATTTGGAGCTAAATATTGAATTTTCAAGCTCAATATTTAGTTTTAAACTAAGTATTTAATTTACAAGCTACATATTTAATTTGTACACTAAATATTTAATTTGGAGCTAAATATTAGTTTGCAATCTATACATTTAGCTCGGACCTAAACATTTAGTTCGAAGCTAAATATTAAGTTTGCAAACTAAATATTTAATTTGATAATTAAATGTTTAGTTTGGAACTGTGCCATTTATAAATATATGAATGACGTGGTGAAAATGTAAAAAAATGAAACCCCATTTTGTTTCCCAGGTAAATAAACCAGAATATCGCTGATAATTTTTGACTGTGTACCCTTACAAACCCCATAGGATCACAGTTTTCATCTGCTAGATACTGTATAAATTGTATTTAACTGAATTATGATTCGGCAGCAACGCTCAAGCTAGTGACAGTCCGAAGCCTTATGAACCGTTAGAACCCAGCCAGTAACAGTCCGTACAGTAACGGCTGGAGGTGGTGGAGAACTTCTTCAGGGTGAACTACTGTTTTCTTTACAGGGAAAAGCAGAATAAGAAAAAGAAAGAAGAATGTTTCCTACAGAAGCTTCAATTTCAAGCGAAGGTCACGCTTTAGGTAAGACAAGGGGTAAAGTCATTCTGTTTTTATTAACAGCTGTATCTTGTTAACCTAAGTGTTACGCTAAGGCTAACGGTTGACCTGACATAAGCTACCTGTTAGAAAAAAATCTTACTATCTAATTGGGACCAGTTTATAAGCAATCCTGCACAGGGTTAAGCGGATATTTTGTAGGAAAATTATGAAATTATAGTTTGTTTGATAAATTTAACATCCTGGACACAGAACGGTTGACATTTTTAACGTCTAGTGGCCACAGTGCTAACCGTCCAGTAGAGGGTGCTAACCACACATAAACAAAGAAATTACGACTAAATCGAGGAAGAACTAAATTGCGAAAAAGACCACTTAAACTGTGCTAGACTTAAAGCAAGGTAACTGAAGATAACCTGAGGGAATAAAGAGTGTATCAGATTATATCTTGCTCTTTACAGACATATATAAATGTATGTATGAATGCATTATTGTTATCATTAGTATTACTCCGATACTTTCTAAGGTGTTACCCTTACTTTCTAACCCTTTATCGTACTTGTATATGTTTATGTGTATATGATTGCACGTCTGTATGTATGCATGTAAGCATTTGTAAATATACACGTGTGTGTGCCCCTGTAATGAAGATAATAATACTAATAAAGTATGTCGGTCTAGGTCGTGACAATCCGAAGATTTATGGAACGTTAGAAACCAGCCAGTAACAGTTCGTACAGTAACGGCTGGATGTGGCGGAAAACGTCTCCAGGGTGAACAACTCAATTTACAGAGAAAATCAGAATCAGTGAAAGAAAGAAAAATGTTACCTACAGAAGCTTCAATGTCAAGCGAAGGTCCCGTTTCAGGCAAAAAAGGGGGAAAGTCATGCTGTCTTCATTAATATAACAAGTAGCTGTATCTTGTTAAACTAAGTGCTATGCTAAGGCTAACGATTGAGCTGACATAAGCTGCCTGTAAGATACCATAAACAATATAATGTGTTAAATTAACATAATAAATACAACTAAATCACGGAAAAACTACATTGCAAAAAAAGACCACAAAGTCTTAAGGAAAAATAACTGAATTTAACTCAAAGACGCTAAAGAGACGAAGAGTGTATCAGCTTATTTTTGCTCATTACAGATAATTATATATATAGGTTGTATGTATGCATGTATACCGCTTGTGTAATATGTAAGAAGGTGTAGGTGTATGTAATGATAGGAATGCATAGGTAAACTGGGAAACAATATATTTTTATTAAGGCAATATATCAATGGTAACTTTATTTTGTAATTGTTAATAATATATATAATAATAATTTATAGAGAGACTAACTAAGTGAGTAAATTGGAAATTGGGGGGCAACCTGCACAGGTCAGATTTCCATAATTTAGCATTTCTAAGTTAAAAGAACATTTCAGATTTGCCAAAGACCTTCTTCCCTGCTGCCCTCAACATTTTAAAATAGTTTATATTTTGATGTTGGTATAGTCATTTTACTAAAGTAATAGAAAAAAGTAAATCAGACATAGCTGTTGTGTTTCCTGGCTTTATCTATGTAGGATAAGCAGGAGATCTGAGATGATGGACACACAAAATCCAAAAGCAAACAAGCTCGGAAATGAAGTAAGTCTATTTTTCTCCTTGGCTTTTTAATCTCATACAACACATTTAACTATTTGTGTTGCTTTCAACAGTAGAAATTGTCATGATCCTGAGGTGTTTGGTTTTACATTTTCTGTTGTGTATATTTTGACAATTTCTTTGCTGTTGTTTATGTTCTTAAGGTCTTGCTCTCTTAAGTTAATTTCCCTATGCTTGGTATTATTAGGTGTTTTCCTTATTAGATCATTCTTTTGTGTAATACTGAAACAATTATTCGCATTAATCGATTATTGAAATAATCATCATTTGATTTAATAATTTAATAATCGTTAACTGGAGTATACTGCCTCTAAAATATTCCATTTGATCAAAGAACAACCCACTCAGAGCAGCAATTAGGCCTACATTGTACAAAAAAGATACACATTTTGCATTTAAGAGGAAAAGCCTTCTTTGTAAATATGGTGTATCAAGAACTCAAATCGCATAGCTTTCATGTAACCTTCTTAAAATGATGTAAAAAAATCTCCTATTAAGCACCTTTTGCTATCTGACTATTAATCGATTTATCAAAAGATAATCAACAGATTAATCAATTAGCAAAATATTTATTAGTTGCCAGCTTTTGTGTTCAGTTTCTTGGTTTTATTATGTTCCATTCTTTGTACATTTAGCGTTATTTCTGTTACATCCTTGTTTGTCTTTCCGCTTGATTGTTATTTCTTTGTGTCCCTGCTGAGCCCTATCAGTGTTTATTAGACTCTCTTCCTCAGCTCTCCTTCTACCACAGCTCCACATGATTCCTCTGATTGTGCTTCTGGGTTGCTTGTCATTTCTCCACCTATGCCTCTGTGTTTAAACTTACTGGTTTTCATTGTTCAATGCTGTATTCTCCTGTTTGTTTGTGTGTTACCCTGTCTGTTCTATACTTGTTTCTTTACCCAAGCTTTATGACATGAGTGTTGCTATGCAAAGCCTACTTATAACGTTTTTTTCTATTTTATGATAAAGAACACAAGTTTTTGTCAGTTCTGTTTCTGCATTTGAGTCCATTCACAAAGCAAACATGACAGAAATATCACGATTTACACTTCTTGTCTTCTTCAGGCCATCTATAAGAAGGCGAGAGAGGAGCGGAGAGAGCTGCTCACCCCTTCACACAAATACATCTTCGATATCCTGGCTGAAAGGCTGTCTTTGACACCATCACAAGTAGAGGAATTTGTTTTAGATTCCCCATCTGTAAGTCTTTTTTTATTGCTATGCTTCCAACCAAACTATCAGGTCACTGAAAGAAATGAATCTTTGCATGGAGTGTTTTGCTCTGTGTTATAATAATCCCTAGTAGGCATGGGCTGGTATGAGTTTCTAATTTAATGAAAACCTGGGGCGTTAATCTTAATTTTCAGCATTAAGTCTGAGCATTTTTTGTGTTATTGAAAACACAGAAGCCCAATCAATGCTGACATGTCCATCTATATCACTGAATAAAACAAAGGGCCTGATCTTTAAAGATCCCAAATAAGGGGTGCTAAATTGCTTGCGCAAAAAAAAAATTGCACGTGCAATAAGTGGGTATTTTGCGCGCGATCATCAAAGATTGCACATGTAATAGATAACAGGTGCAAATTAGGCGCAGGCCGCCCTATTTAAATGAGGAAGTTGTGTGTGCTACTGGCTGGCTGCTACTGCCCCCAGTGGAACAAGGGGAAAAGCGCACAAAAGCTGTGGCGCTTGAAACATGCAGGGGTTGTTGTTCCATCATTATGAATGATACAATTGCTGATTTTTTCCTTCTGTTCATTCTGCTCCTGTTTTTTTAGACTGTTACAGTTTGTTAACTTTTGTTGTCATTATTCACAGCAGCAGGTGAATAGCAGTTATTACCAATGTTGGGCATGTTTCTTAAAAAAAGTAATTAGTTATAGTTACTAGTTACTGCAAAAAGTAACAGTTATTAACTGTGTTACTCCACTATAAAAATAACTAGTTAACAGGGAAAGTAACTATTGCGTTTCTTTTTTTAAGTTTAAATATGTCTACGAATTTAGTTTTTTTTATAGGTTTCACAAGCCAGTTGCATAAAGTGGAATTACATAGACAAGTAGCCTACTTACACTGAACTTTTAATATTTACTTTACATGTACATTCTTGCTTTTAATTCAAGGAGAATAAAGTAGTGTCTGTCCTTCCACTTTACAAATGCAATATTTTCCTCCAGACTTGCCATTCTTGCAACGCACATCTCCTTGTTTGCCTGAGCAGGGCTGCCATGTGCATTTGTGGTTTGTGTGTAAACTGAACACTGCCTCTGATTGGCTTACAATGAAAGGTTACTCTATCTTGCCCAATCATCATCATTTATGCTATTGTCTCGCCCCTCAATCCGCCCTTCACCAAAGAAAAAAAGCTTAGCTCCTGTGGCTGTGAGCCACAACAGAAGACAACAGTGTCAATGAGTAGCTTTAGTTTATAATATTACTAATATTATATTAGAAATTTGACAATCGGTATTAACAATAAAAGAGACTAACATGTCTGTCAGTTAATTAGTTAGAGGTTTGCCTCCCTTGAACTTTTAATTCTTTTCTGAGACTCACTGTGTTCTTTTTTTTGACAGTTTTTTTGATGAGTTCGGAGTTTAACATAAACAGCTGTAACCGTTCCGTTACTCAAGTTCTTTCACCCAGGCAAAGAGATTCCATTTTCCCTTTAAACTATAAAAGACACACTACAACTCTGGGATTAAATTTGAGATATTTTATGTAGAAAAGCAGAAAAATGGTACAGCCCCGGTACCGGGGCCCAAGCCTGCTCTTCTTGTTGATGAAGAAGGTAGAACCCCGAAAAAAGATAAACCTCAGTATCTATATTCTTGGCTCCACCCGTTACAAAGAGTGGAGCACACGCCTATAATGTTATCAGTAAGATTTGTGTACACTGAAGCGGCAAAACGGGTGTGATGAACCCTAATTCTATGTGCATGCAGCAGTAAAAACTTCTAATATTTAATAGACAAGATACATATTTCCTTCCTATGTTCTTATAAGGAGACATACAGTGGGGAGAACAAGTATTTGATACACTGCTAATTTTGCAGGTTTTCCCACTTGTATGTAGAAGTCTTTAATTTTTATCATAGGTACTCTTCACATGTGAGTGACGGAATCTAAAACAAAAATCCAATAAAAAAAAAAGTCACATTGTGTGATTTTTAAGTAATTAATTAGCATTTTACTGCATGACATAAGTATCTGATAAATCAGAAAAACAAAACCTAATATTTAGTACAGAAACATTTGTTTGCAATTCCAGATATCAGACGTTTCCTGTAGTTCTTGACGAGGTTTATACACTGCACCAGGGATTTTGGAACTCTCCTCCATAAAGATCTTCTCCAGATCCTTCAGGTTTCGGGGCTGTCACTGGCCAATAGGGACTTTCAGTTCCTTCCGAAGGTTTTCGATTAGGTTCAGGTCTGGAGACTGGCTAGGCCACTCCAGGACCTTAAGATGCTTCTTACGGAGCCACTCCTTAGTTGATCCCTGGCTGTGTGCTTTGGATCAATGTCATGCTGGAAGACCCGGCCATGACCCCATCTTTAATGCGCTTACTGAGGAAAGGAGGTTGTTGGCTAAGATCTCCCGATACATGGCCCCATCCCTCCTCCCTTCAATACGGTGCAGTTGTCCTATCCCCTTTGCAAAAAGGCAAAGACTGATGTTTCCACCTCCATGTTTTATGGTAGGGATGGTGTTCTTGGGGTTGTACTCAT
>JAHUTJ010002503.1:0-12559 GCA_036250325.1 Characodon lateralis | reverse complement strand
CTGCTCTTACTGGTGCAATGTGCAATCAATGAAGACTGGCTACCAGGCTGGTCCAATTTAGCCATGAAACCTCCCACACTAAAATGACAGGTGTTTCAGTTTCATTGTCCAACCCCTGTATGTTCCTACCCTCATCTAAACATCATGTAAGGTTGTTATTGTTGCATGAAGCTATCTGGTTCACCTCAAAACATAAATATAAAGTGAATGAACATAAACTCTGTTGTTTGGTCATAGTCACTGTCATTGTCAGGACACATACTTTATTATTGGATTATTAGACATTTTATGTCTTAGTTATCATATATACCAGATAATTATTGGTCTTTTGTTTTCGCTTTTTTATGCTCTATGTGCTTTAGGTAGGAGAAAACGTTTCCTTTTAAATATACTTTAAAAAGCAGCACACTGAACTAAATTGAATTTTATTCAACTGATTTTAATGAAACCAAAATAAATTGAGGGCTGCACTGTTGTGCGCTTGTTGCAGCTAGATATGTCTTGAGTCCCAATCCATATCTTTTTGTGAGGAGTTTCCATATTTTCCTCTTGCATGCGTATGTTCTCTCTGGGTACTGAGACTTCCTTCCACAGTCTAAAAATATGCATGTTAGGTTTATTGATCTCTCCAAATTACTCTTTGGAGTGAGTGTGTGTACGGTAGTTTTGCACTGTGATGGACTGGTGACCGGTCCAGGGTGTACGCTGCCTCTTGCCTCATTGAACTGGAGGAAAAGAACTGAATTTAACTGAACTGAATTGAAAGTAAGCATGTTGTTAAGTTTGTATAAAGAACCCGGTTCTTATACACTGAGTGACTCTTAAGGTATTTGTGAAAGTATGACCTTATAACTGCAGCTCGAACACACAAAGAACTACGGCCTTCGCTGCTCCATCCATTAGCAGTGACCTTTGACCTGATTTGTTGTGATCATGTGATTGTGAAACACAAAGGTCACACTGGCTTGTCAAAACACCACCTCTGACGCATGACAATGACTTACTGACTCCTCTCCTGTCAACGCTGTCAGTTTTCAGCAGACTGGGAATTGTGCAGGGAGTTAATGAGCGATGTACCACAGAGTTATTATTTCAGATAATGGGAAAATGGTAATACATAATTTAGCTTCAGAAGATTTTGTGAGACTTGAAACATTCATGATGCATAATTTTGTAATGTGATTTATGCGACTCCTAGCTAATATTTTTTGTGCGTTATTGTTTTCGCACTGCTTAATTTTTTATGTAACAGTTTCGAAAAACACAGTTATAATAAATTACTTTTAGGGCTAGAAGTTTCTAATAAATGAAAATTTATGGAACCTACTAAACAAATCTTCAGTTTTAGAACATTTTACAAAGTTTTACAATTTAAGTCTTTAAGCCATGTTAGGGATGCAAATCTAATTGATTTTGATGTTTAGAGCATATGTATTATAGCCTGGGTTTGGGTGGATGTATGGATGGATGTATGTATGGATGGATGTATGTATGGATGGATGGATGGATGGATGGATGGATGGATGGATGGAAAAAAAACCTATGATCATAACATGGCACATACACTGTGATTAGAACCAAAGAAGATCCTCTAAGAGGAGTTCTTAGAAATAGTATCATTCTCATTATTTCAGTGAAGACAAAAAAGTCAAATTTGTACACAAGTGACCAGTAAATGCATTTGTTACTTAAAGCAGGACTATTGTAATTATATATCATCAGGAAGGAGGAATAACTGCATAAAAAAGACTTCCTCAGCTCCTCAAAAATGGTGAACTGACTGTAGTGAAAAGAAATAGCAGAGATCATGTTTCTAACACTATCAGTATCAGTAAATAGTACTTACATATTCAGCCCTAAAGGATCTTCATCTTATAGAAAAAATTTGATTGATTGATTTATGTTGCTTTAATTTTAGGCAGCTGTAGGACGTACTGACCACTTTTCTTTAGTCTGCAATGTTCTCCTGCTACTCTCAATTTATGAATAATTAGCAGCTAATCTGCTATTAACTTTGCTTTGTCTACATTTTTTCTTTCATATGGAAAGTATTATTCATTCGTTCTCCAAAGTTTAACCCATGTCATGATTTGTTAGACTTTGGTTTGCCTTCATTAATTTGGCTTTCAGTTTTTGCTCCTTTGGGTTCTGTTTAGTGATTATTTCCATGTTACCTGTATTCCCGTTTTGTTTGCATTTTGTCATTCTCTACAGCCAGCCTCCGTCAGCTGTCACCTGCCTCCCAGCTGCTTCCACTCATTTAATGAATCTTACTTGTTGCCACTCCCTTTACAAATACTCTAAACTTCTTTCACTCCATATGTGATTCTCCTGTTGGTTCCCTTTGATCCTGGACCCTCCTATGGCCTGTTTCTTCCTCATGGTTTGGATTTTTATGCAGCCTTTGTTCCTTGTTCAAGTAAGTGTTGGCCACTTTATTAAGTCTGCCTAACTCATGCCTGCGATGGGTCCTCCACCAACACACAATATGAGGTTCTTTGTTTCTGTTTTTATTTTTTGTTCCGGACGGATCCATTGACGGAGATACTGCTGCCTGTAACTAAGATGCGCTTCGATTTTTCTCGGGCCAGTGCTTAGGCTCTGTCCTCTGGATAAGAAATTACTGCAAAGTCACTCATTGCAATCGGCTGTGCTTTCTTAAATTACCTATTATCAATTGGCATTAAATAATGAACAAAATTTCAGTGTATGTAACTGGATCTAAATCTGACTACATGATTGGATAGAACTGGATGATTTAAATTAATATGCATTGTTTTTGGTCTAAATCGGATTCGGTATTATTGGATATGAATTTAGAAAGCACTGGAAGCTGACATCAGTTGAGATGTAGCGCTACATAAATAAACTGCAGTGAATTGCATAAGAATATGGTTCCACATCTTTATCAGGGATTGCAAATATAATTTGCTTGGATCTGTAAGTGAGCAGTCTTATGTTTTGCTGTTTTTGTTCAACACAAGGCCTCCCTTGTAACTGATCTGTCTTACATCCTGCACGGGACGTGTTTACTTCGTCAGCCATGAGGAACAACAGGTTTTGTTTGTGTACCAGCTGCTCTGATTCAGGAGCATATTAGCTCGACAGGAGTGGAAGCAGGGAATGTTTCGTGACACTAATGAATATCAGTTTTATTAGGATATGATTGCGGTCATCAAAAAGGTTATTGCTTTCATAACATTTTGTATTAAAAACAATTTAATCTCATCCTTGTAAACAGTAATTCAATCCTTTTCAAGGTGCATGTGTTGTGATTGATTACAAAAGCAGAAGTTGGTCATCCATAGAACATCACTGAGAAAATTGCTTTATTCCCTTTCTCCTGGTTGAAGACTTGTCTCTTGTTGAATAATGTTTGACAGGAGAGAAAATTCCTTGAACCTCTGCTTATTCCCATTCTAGCACTGAGAAGATATGAAGTTCATTTAAAAAATATTAATAGCTCAAGTTTATATTTTGTAGAAAACCCACAGGGTGCAGAACAGTATGAAAATATTTCAAAGGAACCATTGTTCGAGTTAAATAAAAAAATAAGATGATTTAAAAACATAATTAGAGCTGATTTCTCCTCACTGTTGCTCCTCCTGCAATTGCTAGCATATAAACTCTTAAATTAAGACCTTTGTTGTATTTGTATCTCAGTTTGAGAAAAACTCAGTAAGACAAACGAGACCAAGAAATGGTGAAAAAAAAGAGCTTGAGAAGAGAAAGAATGAAAGAGAGATGGAGAGAGAGAGAGAAAAGCTTTTAAAAGGATTTTGTCGTTATTGACTGGTTGCACTCTTCAGCTAATAGCCATTTAAAGATTATGGGCCTGCTGGTGGAAATCAAGGCCTCCATTGTTTGCCTTATTGCATTCTGGCAGATGGGGGCTGACACAACAACACGCAGCATCCCTCCGGGCACACTCGCCGAGCACCGGCCCTCCATCAGCAGATCTCCTATTGAACTGGCCCTAATAACTGGCCATGAATTATTAATCCACCAACCATATTGAAGGCAGAGAGGGAAGAGAGGGGAAAAAGGAAAACAAGGGAAGGTTGTGGAGCAGTTGCAGAGAATATCATAGGCGTTCAGGTGCCAGTTGAAGAAAAAAGGTCCGCTCAAAAGAGTCCCAGGACGACCATTTCTCGGAACGGGGAGGAAATTCCGATAACTGGCATGGGAAGATAAAATATATATTCATTAAATGTCAGATTGCTGATGAAATGGGTCCGATCCATTAGTGGGTAGCGGAGCGGCCAGTTAATGTTTCCCGGTTGCTCTTGGGTTGGGTGCCTTTTAGTGTTGCTCTGGATAACTACTGGAAACAGGATCACTTGATCTCAAAGAACAGAAAAGTTTGTATGAGCAGGTGTTTTTCAAAATAAAAAGAAAAGACGTACATATTTCGGTCAAGTGCACCTGTTGGTGAAATCCAATAACTCTGTTGTTACAAGTTAAGTGAACTCGATCTCTGATTTGGAGTTTGGCCGTCTTTTTTCCTCCAGTCAGATGATTTATTTGCTGGCATTGATTAATAACCTTGGCTAGACTGGTGTCTCATTTCTAAAGTTAGTGCGTGACAATCTGGAAGTTTTAATGTGTCAAAAAAACCTGCAACAATAATATTAAGTACCAAACGTTATTTTAAAGATGTGGTCCCGTTGATGTAAAACATAAAGAAAAAGTTTTAATGACTACTAATGATAAAAACTCCATAAACGATTCCTTCAACTAGTTGAAAAAAAAAAAATGCCATTCAATTGAAAGCAATGGAAAAGAACCAGCCTTAGTTCAAATTTAATGATGACCTCTTCTTGCTTTGTTTAGTCCTGCAGTATAATGACAGAACGTATCAATTTCTAAATAAAGATTAGGAATCAGAAAAGTCTCTTAGGCCTGAATTATTTCTGTTCGAGTGCTGAGAGAATTTTTTTAAACCTAATATTATTTAACTTTCTAAAGTTTTGAAAAAAGCAATAAAAAAATCTCATTATTCTGCCAATTTGCAAATTATTTTAATTGTCCTTAGTGACCTTGTACAGGAATTGGTTAGTCTGGTTTAATGTGAGACAGGAACAAAGAGATTGTCTTTTTATCTAGTTCAGACTGTATGCCATCATAAGACACATTGCAAGACAAATTTCTCCAGTTCATCTCAGGTGTATAGAATTCAAATCAGTCTAAAGTCAATTCAGGTCAGTCCAACTCATTCCCATGTAATCCAATCATTTAGCCACATTTACATCCAATAACAAGTCACTTGGATCCTATTTCTAATGCATCAAAAGTCAGCGGGTATAATGTCATATAATGCTAGCTGGGTAATCTTTTCTCATTTACACCATCCCAGCCAATTGCAACGAGTCACTGACTTTGCAACAATCCCTCATCATGAGCAAACATCTGCTGGCAGTGAAGAAGATTAACTCAGTTTTAATAGGAAGAAACCTCCAGCGATTGGAGGGGTGTACTACAATATCTGCCAAGACAAAGAGTTATTTACATCATTGTGAGTTTATCGATCTTTGCAACATATTTGCTTTGCAAAAGGGCATGAAGTTTGAAAATATATATATATATATTTACATGTAGTAGACTTCAACTTCAATCAACAAAAAATGACTGTCAAAATGAAACCAAGTAGTTTATTGGACTTGTTAAGTGTGGTTATTAATTGCCTGGTGTTTATTACATGCAAACGGATTTGCAAAGCATGCAAATTGTGACCATTTTAGCTTTCCATTTAACTATCTACTTGTCCTCCACTGCTGTAGATCACCAGGAACCAAACATTTAAAAAGTAGTTTCAAGATCCTGCATGTCATCAATACAAGACATTGTTTTGGTGTGGAGTGCTTTAGATAGTAGCTGTATCTACTTATCTTCAGTAGTAGCACAACAGGTTAAAACCCAAATTAGAGTAGTGATTGCCTGTGAATAACATTGATCTGACAGAATGTACCAAACTATGGAGTTTTCACTACATCAGTTTGAGATGAAGAATTGCTGATTGTAAAAAAGAAAAGAGTCTTGAAAAAATCTGTGACATGCTCACATACTTGTATATAAAGGTACAGAAAGATGATGCTCATCTAAAACAGTATTGAGAAAAATCGGCATCCTAAAGTGACAACAGAAAAGGTTTTAAACATACGGCTGTTAGACTGACTTTCATTTGATCACTCATCCCTAATTGTTTGATCATGCTAACTACTGTCTGCTGTGGATAAGTTACTGACTACTCATAACTACACCACACAACACCACTTCAAATAAACAAACTATGTTTTCAACTTTCTCCAACTGGTTAACATTTGTAGATCTTTCTGTGTTGTTGTTTTCTGTCAGCCTAAAGCTCCCACTGAATTAAAAAGCCTTTGGCAGGGCAGCTCTCACTTCCTGTTAATTCAAAATGAAGTCTACCAAGTGCCTGATGAATTGAATTTCCTGTGTCAAAAGCTGCGATTTCTTAGAAAATAATGAGCAACGCCCGAAGACACCCCTTTCAGATTTCATTATGAGGGAGAGGTTCTAATTGTGAGGAAATTTAATTTCCATAGCTTTCCCATTCTCTCTCTCACAATGAGTTACTCGTCTGCCGCTGATAATGTGGTGAGGTTTGTTTCAGCTGACTCTTTGCATGCTTTTAAAAGCCAATCATCTCCCGTTTAAACCAAAACCACAGCAGGAATAACATGATGAGCTTGTATCAGGCAGAGGATTAATATGTCATTCTTCAGCTTCTGAGCAGTCAGTTAGGGGACGGAGGGAGCTGCTGAGACACTAAGGTGAATCTACCCTCATCTATCTGTACAAAGCTGCTCTTTGGGTGAACAGTGGGGCGCACCCTTTAGATCAACTTCACACACATCAAGGAAAACTTAAATGAAAGAAGTGAAAACAAACTGGCCCAGCATAACCGTTTCATTTCTTACAGTTACATCTTTTTTGTTGTTTAATGGAAATTATAACACTCAGATTATTTCATTTTCATGATTGAATTTGTGTGAAAAGAGAAGCCGAGCCTGTGAAACATTTATGTGTCATTTCCTGTCTGGGTTTTCCCCAGAAAATACCCACATAAAAAAACACAAGGGTAAACTTTGACTCATACCCGCAGCATTTTAACACAGTCATTCTGTAAAGAGTGTCAGCCTGATGAAAAACATAAAACATGAAGGCTTTAATGATCCTTTTTGAATCAACAACCGAACAGCATCAAAACACAAAGTGGGTTTTTTTCTGAGAATTGTTTTTTGGGGGTTTATTTTGCCGATGATTTTGCAGATGCTATAAAGAGAATTTGTGTTGCTCTGCAGTGTTTAAGAAAGACCTGAACTCAGATGCTACTTTGAAACTTTTGTTGCTTATTATTCAACAGCCCAGTCCTAGCAGCTTTACAGGCAGACATAATGGTGGGACTGGAGGCCCTGCAGTGTCAGTCGCAGATTTGCTCTTCAGAAGAAACAAAATAGGGTATTCCCCCTGCAGCACAGCTGAATTTATTAAATGAATGGCAACGTGGGCCCTTTGTGGTTCAGGTGGCAAATTGATCAGGTTACACTGGTAATAAATAAATAAAAAGAATAAGAAAAGTGGTGAAGAAAACATGACAACAACAATATCATAGTAGTGATAACAACAAGAACAATATTAATAATAATAATAACATTAAAAATGACAAGACACAAATAACCTGACGTGTCTACCAAGCCCTCTCCATATCAGTAAGCAAGTGTGCAAGCCAATCTGCAAATATTTGAACTTATTATGATTAACAAATTTATACAAACTTCTAGACCTGAACTGTGCACTATTTTTAGCTTTTTATTTAGAAATCAACTTTCACACTCAAAATTAACCTTATTTGATTAAAACAGAGAAAAATATTTAAAATTAATATTTGGGTTTTGGACTTTTGGAGGACTGAGCAACAGCTAAATCCTTTTTCTGTGTAATCTAAATATTTAACACCAATAACAATTGCTGTGCACATCAAAAATCTGCAAACAAAACTGGCAGAGCTGAACTGAGTGCAATCATATGCCATGACACAATTATATGGGTAAATGCTGAGTCCATGTGTGCAACTGAGGAGAAAGAGAGTGGGAAAACGCCTGCAGGCATACAATGAATGGGAGGTGGAAGTGGAGAGGAGAGGAGGGTGCAGAAAAGAGGGGGTCAAAATGAACACCATCTGGGTACATGAAAGGGAGGCGGGTGAGGGATGTGATGGGGTGAAACAAAACAAAAGCACCAGTGGTGCCAGCATGTAACCAACAGTTCCGCCACCATGCATGTTTTCACCCCCCTCTCCAGTCAGGTGGGAGAGGAGCACTGAGACTCACCATCACTCATACAGACCCTCCCCCTCTTCTCTTATCCCCCTGTGTGTTCAGATCATTGCCAAAGGAGCCACAGGCCACTTGCAGGCTGACAGTCAGCTCCTCTAATGGGCCTGGCTGTTTATTTTGTACCGCTTGGAAGTGGATTAGCTGGAGGTAATTATGGTTAATGATCTGCCCGCCTCACCCCGCTGATCTGTAGTCACCCGTTTGCTTGGCTAGTAGCGGCATATAGCTGCAAGCACCATTAATATGGGATAATGTTACCTATTAGAGCAACAAAAGGGAAAGGGGAGATGGAAATTTGTCAGATGGATCACAGTGTGAAGGGTTTTTAGAGAGAAATGGGGTGGATCCATTTTGGAGCAAATGTGATGTTCGATGAGGTTCAAGGAGCTTTTCAAAATTACAATTTGATTACATCCTCTGACACGCTGTTGTTTTGTAAGAAACGGCCTCGGAGCAAGCGCCATTAAGTTTGCGATTAAGTTTGTCAGGATGTTCCACAGAGGGATTTCAATCGGAAAGCGGCGTTCATTTTGTCAGATCTAATTGTCCCGGTTTTAAGATGTTTCAATTCAGGATGATTATTGAAAAGCTCAAATGTTTGATGAGATAATCTAGCCATCAGTTTTGATGGCTTTTACTAGCAACTAATTAACCAAAAGATTAAACTGGGACGTGAAGGTGACCTGCTTGTTTAATTTAAATACCCATAAAAGGACCACGTTTTTTCATTATTATAATCAATATTATTTTACTTGACTTTACAGGTGCAAAAATCCTTCTGTATACAAAACAACAATATGTAAAAAACAAAAACTTTCATTGAGCTGATACTGTGCATCCCCAGAAAGCTAAACGCTTTTAAGACAAAGCTGTTTTCAGATTAAAAGATTTAAAGGGTTTCATTATTTAAAGCATTGTGTAATAAAAAAGGAATCAAAGGAATAAGAAAAGTTTGACGTTTTGTTTAAACAGTTCTCTCCTTTCTGTTTATTATTTGCCTTTTGATGCACCAATCAGCCTTTTCAAGGTCGATGCTGATTTCCAGACAAGTGTACACATTGAAAAGGTGGTTTAGTATGTTCCGTAGCATTTTTTATATAATTTATCTTACAGCTTTTGTTTGGACTCGCATATTTAGATTCACAGTAGCTTTCCAAAGGAACAAAAATGTAAAATCTGTGATAAATAATAAATTAACCAGCCATTGAAATCGGCTCTAATTGGTGATTGGCAATTTAATAAATAATAAGAACATTATTTTTCCTGTTCATTAAAGCACCAAAAATGATACATACTTTTCTAGTCAGTAGGCACTTCTGTTGGACTCAAAGTAGAGGTTCACCAATCACTTTTAAAAACTAAAAACTGACTTTTCAGTCCAATTTTGGTCGGTATTGATTTTTTTTTAAGGACTATAGCACAAACACATCATCATCATCTGTGTGAGCAGCCATTTGTTTTCACTTACTCATAGGCAGCATCACAGCGCATTAGTGTTGCAAAAATAAATCAGGCCTTGATTGGCTCTAACCTTGGAACTAAAGGCCAAATGCAAAAAATGAATATTCCCTGTTTATGAAATGCATAAATATTGATAACTTACACTTTTCTGTTCTTAAGTAGCATCTGTTAAAGTCAAGATTTACCAATCAGACTTAAATTTTGATTCATTCCTATTTGATTTCTAAAGGCTACAACACAAACAAAGTATTAACTTATTTGCTTTTAATTCAACAGTTAAATGTAACAAATATTTACCAAAAAAGAAAAAATGTCACGCTGGTTCTTTGACAGAGGTTAAAATTGACCAGTTTTTCATCTGATCGGCTCTAACTAGCAAGCAGCAAGTCAAATAGTTAAACGTCAGGGTTTTTTTCCTCAGAAAATGCATTAAAACTGAAAACGTCATCTTGTTTAGGTTTGTAAAATTCATCATCATAAAGAACAGCCTGTTCTTTGTTATGTTTTGCTTTGAGTATAGTAATGATCAGATAAAGGTTAAGTGCATAAGCTTTGAGAAAGGGATCTGCAGCAATGGCTATTTTTGGAATCGACTAAAGAAGAAAAATGAACATTGGTAGTCAGCCAGATAAGGCCTGATGGTTGCATCTCTGTTTTAAGTCCAACAGAGGTGTTTACAGGAAAAAATGTGAGAGAATTGTCAGTTTTGATTCATTTAAGTAACCGGAAAATTAATAGATTTTTTTCTGAAATCAGCCAACTCAGCTAAAAATGTTAGATTTCTCACTGCTTAAACTGTGTATCACCAATTTTCCCACTTTTGTATACTTGAAACATACTGTGAAGCAGACTTCATATAAACATATGAAAGCAAAAATACAATAAAACTTAATTTAAACTAATCAAACCAGAATAAAGCAAGTTACTAACCCTCCTATTAAATGTGCATGAATACAAAGATACAAAGAAACACAACATTTAAGGGGTATTGGCTTTCTTTCAATAACAAGAGCACATTTTGGGTTGCATAAATATGACAAATTACAGTAAAATCATGTCAAAACACATAAGTATGTGTTTGAGTTGCCACGGACACAGGAAGTGTTTCTAATTTAACATTTTAAAACAGATGAGAGTTAAATGAAATTAGGAAATGCTCCTCTGTTAGAAGCCGTGTAACTCATAGTCATCCTAAATACTTTTATCTCATATTGCAGATATTTGAGACTTTTCCTTTTAAAATGACACACACACTCACACAAACACACCTACACACACACGCATGCATTTGGACTGTCAGTCAAGTAAACCATCTGAGAGCGACATCAAAAAATGATGTCTTTCTGAATCCGTCCATTATGAAAATGCACCAGTAATAGCAACAAAGTGGTTTTTCTCCCCAAAATGAAGTTTTACTTAATCAAATCAGGGGTCAGAGAAACATATCTTGGTGTGAAAAGGACAGGACACACCAGGGTTAAACCGATTACGTCCTGTTAAACAGGCTTTTCAAAGTCTCTATCTCAGACACATTTTCCTGCCTTTTCCAGTAATTTTTGAAAGCCTTCAAGCTGTAATAAAATATCACTTTTTGTGCATTTGTGCATTAAACGCTCTCGGTCTCATAGCATTTTTCTGATGATAATCACATTTTCCCCGAACCCTTCCCCTTGTTCTATTCCCATCTCCCCTTTTAAAGCACTTTGCTCCTTTTTCAGTGAAGATGACACTAAAGCTAGGTGAGGAAAGGGGAGGGCAGGCAGTGGTGGGCTCCAGCTAACAGTTCCAAATGGAGCCCTTTAGCTGGGTCCTCGTGATTCAGGGTGCATGGCGTCACGTCTCTCTTTGACTACAAGGGAACAGGCCCTCTACTGCCCTCTCAGGGACTCTCATAAAGTGCTCTGATGGTTCATAATGCAGATCATTACCCAGAATGCTGCGGAAGACCCCAAGTTCCCACTTAGATTCAGAGCCTCTCCTAGCTCCCGCCATGTTATGTCTCCCTGCAGATCTCCTGCAGACACTCTGATTGTCCATTGCTGTCTGCAGTCGCCTTGCCTTCAACGCTCTTTATTGACAGAGTTGCCCCCGAAAGGCGGTCCTAATGCACACGGCAGAGATGTTCCTTTCTTGGTGTGAGCATGAGGGTGCTTTGAAAACAGAACAGTTATTGAAACACGGAAACATAAAACTAGCTGAGATGTGACTTAAGATGTGAACACAATGAAGTAATGGGTAATGATTTCAAAATGAGAACAAGGGCAGAGAGGTGGTGGTGAGTGGAGATGGCTGTAGTGTTGACTGTGTCTGCAGAACACATTTCAAGGATTCATGTTCTTTAAACGGTACATGTCATCATTTTTCCATTCAATCTAATTCAGACTTGTAGCTCACAATAGTTGTATTCATTTCCATGTATGAAATCAAGATAAGTGATAAAGCAAGTAGGAATAAAAAGCAGTAAAATGACTGCTTGTGACTAATACTGTAATTCAAGTTATTAGCGTTGTTACAATGATGTGCACAGGCCTGCATCAGCCTGCTTTTTCCCCAACAACTGTCACCAGAATAGCATACGCTTTATTGCTGAATATTCTTCATACACACGTGGACAAAATAGTTGGTGCCCCTCAGTTAATGAAAGAAAAACCCACAATGGTCACAGAAATAACTTGAATCTGACAAAGGTAATAATGAATAAAAATTCTATGAAAATGAACAAATGAAAGTCAGACATT
>JAHUTJ010002502.1:0-12564 GCA_036250325.1 Characodon lateralis | reverse complement strand
TGTGAAATTGATTGTCAATCAGTGTTGCTTCCTAAGTGGACAGTTTGATTTCACAGAAGTTTGATTTACTTGGAGTTATATTGTGTTGTTTAAGTGTTCCCTTTATTTTTTTGAGCAGTGTATTTCCTCCCAAATATAAAAAGCACTTCTCTATAACACCAACTGAAAGAAATGACAGAAGATGTCTGATGTGTTCAACCAGCCTGATGACCATAATTGAAAAAAACAGAACAATGCAACTAAGGTAACATGTTAATTGCTTAGAATATAGTGACTCCAACCAAAGGAAGAAAATTGAAGGTTGTGCTTTCAATGCTAATCCTTCAGGCAAACGTAGTAGAGGAAGTTTTACCTATTATTCTGTCCTATGTCAAACGGCTTTTTTCTAATTACACGCATTAATATGCTTTGGCTCAGAGGTATGCTGATGGGACAACCAGGTTACGCAAAATTTTTTCAGGGCCGCAGAAGTTGTTTCAGTTGACAATAAGCTACAATACATAGCTATACACTATACACACATTATTTGATTTTACCATCTATAACCATGGTGATATCTTTTTTTAATTAAATTAATGTTTTAATAACTTATGAGGCTGACTGGTGAGAGCTGACTGTGACATTCGGGCCAACATTAATACTTCAGCAGTTCTATTCATGGCTTCACCTATCAACAAACCTCAGTTAATGTATCTGTGTTTCGGCATGCTAATGCATATTAATTGCTGTCATTATTAGGCATGCTGAACATCCAAGATGGTGCTGCAGATGGTAGCCTCGGTACGTTGCTCTCTTTTACTTTGCATGTTTGTATATTTTGCTCTCTGCCACTATTCAGGGTCACTCTTTACTAGTGACAAACATCAGACAGTCTTCTCTAAGCATTTTTCTCTGTTTTTCAGTGACCCTAACTTAATTGAGATCTTGTTTGGGGCACAGCAGCTCTCTATGGGATTTACTCAAGATGGCAAGTAGATCAAATGAGCAGGCATGTTTGTGAAGCTTTGGCAACGAAGACTCCGCACACCCTGCTGCTTCTCAACTCTAAAAACTCTTGACATCCACGGATCTGCCGCCCTTGGTTTCATCGAACCTGGCTTGTTGAGCACATCCTGGACTGCGCACTATAGATGCAGTTTCGAGCAGAGCACAGCACAGAGCATTTGAGGAAAAAAGAGAGGAGGTGAAATCTGCTTTTACATAAATGATGGTTGGTGTACCGTTGACACTGCATTACAGAAGATATGTAGTCCTCACTGGAGTAATTTTTCATAGTAAACCTTTTTATTCACAAACAGAATTCTTCTTGTTTGTTCTGCCTGGTGTTTATATTACACCATAAGCCAGCACATCAAAGGCTGAAAAACATCTTCATGATCCAATAACAGGTGTGGAAGAAAAACATGCAGACTCTCGTCATTGTTTTGTACAATTTTAACAGATCAAACCTCTTCTATAAACTTCCAAAATACAGAGAGCAAAGGGATTGTCACACCAGAAATAAGAACACACTGGATCACTGTTACACAGCCTTAAAAAATGCACATGGGGCTATCAACAGTGCCGCTTTGGAAGTATCTGATCACTGTCTGCTTCATTTCATCCCAACCTATAGGCAGAAATTAAAAACTTCTAAACCTGTAGTTCTGACTGTTAGGAAGTGGAGAGAACAGTCAAATAAGTTGTTACAGCCCTGCTTTGACTGCAGAGATTGGAGTGTTTTTGACCAAGACGTTTGGCACATAGAACGTCAATGAACCATGGTTCAATTCAAATCTGAGAAAGCTGCGTAGGAACAAGGAAGAGGCTTACAGCAGTGAGGACCAGGCCCTATATAAGCAGGCAACAAGAATACTGAATATGGATATCAGAAAAGCTAGGAAAAGCTACAGTGAGAAGCTAAAAAAACAGCTTCTCAGCATATGACCCAACATCAGTTTGGATTGGTCTAAAAAATATTTCTAACTACAGTAAGCCCAGTATGTCTGAGCAAGATGTAAATAGGCTTTTTCCGTGCAAGAAAACCAAGAAAGCTCCAGAATCTGACAATGTCTCCATGTCATCTCATGCCTAAGACCCTGCGTGGACCAGCTGGATCCCATATTCAGTCGGACTTTCAAAAAGTCTCTGGAGCTGTGTGAAGTTCCCTTATTCTTCAAATGACCCACCATCATCCCAATTCCCATGAAACGCACTATCATGCGGTTAAATGACTACAGGCCTGTCACCTTGACATTTGTAGTCATAAAATCATTTGATTGGCTGTTGTTGAAGCATCTGAAGGAAATCACAGGCCCCCTGCTGAAGCCCCTGCAGCTTGCTTACCAGGCAAAAATGTCGGCAGATGATGCAGTCAACTTAGGAGTATACTTCGTCCTGCACCACCTCGACCACCCAGGGACATACGCCAGGACCCTGTTTGTAGACTTCAGCTCAGCCTTCAACACCATCAACCCAGACATCTTCAACCAGAAGCTCACCCAGTTCACAGTGTTGTATCGAACACCATCTATCAGTGGATCACTAGCTTCCTGACAGACTGGCAGCAGCGTGGAAACTGGAGAGCCTCTTCTCCTGCACAAGAACCATTAGCACCATTAGTGTGTTCTCTCCCCACTGCTCTACTCCCTGTACACAGTGTTGGGTCACCTGTCATTTTGGTCAGGTAAACGACTGTTCTGTGCAGCTCAGCATACGTTGCAGCTCAACCGGCTTAAAGGCTGGAAATCTGTCTGATACAAGAAGATCAGAAGATCCATATCCCAATCAAAGACTGTCCAAGTAAGTAATGTTGTTCTTTTTATATTAAATCGGATAGGTGTATTTAGAGGTCTGGGCAGGGTGAGACATAGTTAAGGTGAATTAGGATCAACACTAGTTAATCCAAGGTATTAACTTGTTGAAAACAATATTGATTGATGTGATTATGCTGCACTGTTTTGATTTGCCGCAGAGGGTGGTTGTGCCCAAGTTTGGGTGCGTTCGTCCTGCTGATTGCCAATCAGCCAGGAGTTAAAGCTGAACTTTGGAAGTTTTTCAGTTGAAGCAGGCTGCAGTCTGCAGTCTGGACCTCGTGGCCTGGCCACTCCATTGTTTGTTCCATCATTTTATTACCCTTGTGGATGTTCCACTGAGCTCCCACCTCAGAGTTGTACAACCCTTTGTTCAAGATTTGGGGCTATCAGCTGTTATTGACTAAGGGTATAGCTGCTAGACGCTCTGCTTCTGGAGTGTGGCCCTACCGTTCTACCGGCTAGTAGTCACTGTCAAGACGCACCCACGGAGAAAGGCTTCACTATGTAGTGGCTCTTTTCCACTTTCCAAGTTAACCCAAATTGTTGTGTTACTCTCATGTGACCATAAAACGAGTTTTTTGATCATCATAGACACCCAGGGCAAATCTGTTTGCGTCAGCAAAGCTGATCTACAAATGAGATGGCAAAATCAGCGGACCTGCCTGCACAAACTGTTTAGCGTGTCTGCATTCATGAATATGCAAAGCATATGATAATGACCCAAAGGCGCCAATTCATGGGAGGAGGATATGCAAATGTTGTCCCTTACCACCCACAGTGCGATTTTCAAAGCCTTAAACCGTTTGCGGGCGCAATTTTTGCGTGTAAAATATGTCTTGAAATGGTAATTTTTCAATCTTTAAAGATTTAGGGCCTTTGTGTATTAAAAAATGGGTGGGTACTGCACCCTTTTCTTTGCAGAAGTCTATTTATTGCTCATAACTGTCCCAGGAACTACTTCCAAGCTCCTGTCTGTCTTTTGGTCCAGTACAAACCTTACCATTCATGACAGTAACACCTCACAAAGGTGACAGCAACAAATATCAAACTTCTTTGGACTGGTATAAATAATTAAACAAAGCGGTAAAGTAGTTTAATTATCTCAGAAATGTATCTTTACCCTTGCTCACTGTAGTCCAACAAGGTCTGCAGAACTTAGTGGAAAGCTTCTGGATGTAAATTTAGCTTTGTGATTATGCCATAGTTCCAGGAGTACTGAGGTTAAAGTACTGAAACCTGATAAGGATTTAATTACAGTAACTTGCAAAAGCCCCTTGTACACATATTTATTACGTTATGGTTTTGAACTTCATTGTACTTTAATATATTTACCAAGACATTTTTTGACCCCTAACAATTGCATTTTCTTTAGCATCCATTTTTATATTTGCTCTAACTAATCTCCCGGTCCTTCATTAAAGAAAATTATCTGCACAGCAAGATACTGCCACCACTATATTTAACTGTGAGTATGGTGCTTTCAAATTGATGTGCAATTTTCTGCCTCACCAGAGCCCCTTCTTCCACATATTTGCTATGTCCCTTGCAAGGCCTGTGACAAACTATAAAGAGAACAACAATGCTTTCTTTTTGGTAGCTTTCCATAAAAAAAACAGAGTAGTGGAGAGCACAATATTTGTTCCTCTAACAGATTCTGACACCAGGGCTGTAGATGTCTGCAGCTCTCCCAGAGTTACCCTAGGCCTCTTGGCTGCTTCTCTGATTAATGGTCTCCCTGCCTGTTAGTTTAGTTGAAAAGCTGTCTCTCAGTAGATTTGCAATTGTTCCATACTCTTTTCATTTTTTGATGATGGATTGAACAATGCTCTGCTAGATGCTGTTCATGATGGTGTACACACCTTTATATATTGTTTTTTCAAACCTAGCCCTGCTTTAAATGTTCTCCGGGACCTGTCTGGTCAGTTCCTTAGTCTTCATGAGGCTATTTGTTGACTAATCTTGACTTATCTATAACAAACCTCTGAGGCCTATAAATTGCAGCTGTATTTATACTGATGTTAATTCACACACAGATGGACTATTTTCTAATTAGGTTTCTCCTGAAGACAATTAGTTGGCCTGTATTTTATGTAGAGCTATCAGAGTAAAAGGATAGATATGGAAGTGCGCGGCCTGAATTTCTTTGTATTTTTCTTGTATTTTTTCTTCTACACAATTATGTGCTATTTCTGTTGCTTTGTCACATAAAATCTCAATAAAATAAAGACAATTTTAATAAAGGAACATGACTAAAATATATATCTTTAATTGCAAGTGCAGCAAAAAAAAAAATCTTGGTCAGAAAAGTACTGCAAATCCAGGCTGTGAGACTAGAGCAGGATCCGCATTCTCTGGGACATACTTAAAGGTTAATGCACACAACGAGGCACAGAGGCCGTCACAAAGTGAAAAAATACAGGGTATATTGTTAAGAAGTAAAAAAAATGAGTTGCAGAGTAATGGAAAAGCCATTCTTTTTTCATGTGACGTTTAAATTGCAATACCCTCCATTTACTTGGGAAGCACACCTGTATGCATGTATATGTGTGTGTGTTTGAGCCAATAAGAGCACAAAGAGGACGCCATAATGAAGATTGACCGGAGGGGTAATGAAAACCCACTGTAGCCCTCCTTGGAGAGTCACAGAGAGGGAGAAGAACGAGAGAGTAAGGTAAAGAAGTAATGAAGGAGCAAACAGCTTGCTCTGTAGCGAAAGGCCCATCTCTGGAGGGCAGAATAAAAAACAGCAATGCAGACAGGGATGCTAAGAAGGGAAGAGTGTGGGTTACTGAGGCAAGACACTAGAAAGACAGCAGCGATGATGTATGGACAGACATTTACATTTAAAATATACATTTTGCAGGAGGTAGAAAAAAGCTAAGGGAACAAAACATGTTTGAAAGTGAAGGCTTGTGGTCATTTGGACAATTTGTTTTGGAACAACTTGTCTTAACGTTGTATCTTCTTTCTTGAAAATGGACATCTGGGCTCAGGTGACTGGCTCACTCTTCCGTACGTATCATAAATCCCATGGCAACTATGATCTATAATTCATACTGACAAATGGAGGTGACACCAGAAGGAACACAGATCCACATCTATAAACAAAGACACACACACACACATCCGTGTTTTACTATCTTTATGAGGACTTTTCGGTTACTTCCATTGACTTCCATTCATTTTCCTTGATTTTTAGTGCCTAACCCTGACCCCAACACTAACCCTAACCCTAACCAGTTAATACCTAACCCTAACCCTAACAATAACTCAATTCATACCCTAGTCCTAAACCTAACCCCTGTCCAAGAAAGGGAATTTGAAAAAGTGAGGACCAGGAAAATGTCCTCACTTTGTCAAAATGTCCTCACTTTGCAATAAACCGTTGGGGTGTAGGTTAAAGACCCATTGGTATGGTGATGGAGTTTTGTCTCTATCCAGAAAGACAGAAATGATATATAGAGAGGTTCATCCTCCATGGATGGCCATGAGGGGAAAGCAGCAGCCCAATAACAGCGGTGCCTGAAAGGCCCGAGGGCCTTTCAATTTGGGGGAAATTGTTGCTCGCAGCTGCCTAACCGGATATTTGTCACATCAGTGGACAATCCAGCACTACAGAGCAAAATCGATTGAACTGGTTTTTACGTGACATGGCTCATAGGAAGGTAGTGCTGTGTGAAATCCCCATGTCAACTCCAGTGTTGTGTACGTGATGAAGAAGCACTGGCTTATTAACCTACATGCTGATGGTACTATCTCTTAGCTGTCAATATTGTCTGAGCCTATACACATGACAAAGATAGACAAGGCGAGAAGAAGCATTGATCTGGTTAGTTTCAACAGTAAATCTGCTACATGTGCCTAAAGTACTGGCTGCATTTGTGGTATTTAAAGGTGTGGATATCTCTAGAATAAATACATAAATAATAAACCTAGTTGGTTGTTGAGAAAAACAAATAAGTTTATATAGTTGTGCTGATAAATTCCAGTTATGGATGGTGAAAGAAAAGTACAAGTGATTTGATTCTTGCAGTTAGACCCATTTCTGCAGTGATTTCCTCTGGTGAGTGTGTTTTGGCAGATTTGTTAGAAAACTGCATTGAAACTAATGCTAACTTTTAACATGTGTAACAGAATGATCTGATCTGATTTTCACTGTGTTTCACGATATGTTGTGTTATGTGCAAGCTGATTATGGTTAAAATGCAGTGTGTTGAGTATATTTTCTGCAAGCTTGCTATTTATATTTTTTTGCTAAGGGATTCATGCTCTTGCATATTTTTGGACTTTGTCCAGCTGCACACCTCTGCAGGCCTGGTTTCATTGCAGGACCTGGGACCACTGGATCCACTCCTGCCTTTCATAAAATAAGATTGGGGTTTCAAGAAACACATGGCCATGGAAATTGAAAAATGCTATGTTGCAACAAACTGGCTGACTTAAATTGCAAACTGAACTAAGGAAAGGAACTGCACAATAAGAAATCTTAAGGAAAAGAAAAAAATACCATCTGGTTTAACAAGTGTGGATACTTTATGTTGAAAAAGAAAAGAGAACAATACTCTCATTTTATTTTGTATTAAATAGTTATATTTTTGGCATAATGTGGTTGTTGTGCTTATTTTCCTCCTTTTCCCTTAGACACAGGGTTCATATGGGTGCTTGAAATCCTTGAAAAAGCTCAAATTTTAACAAGGTGTTTTAAAGGTTTGGAAGGTGCTTGATTTCTGTATAAAGTCATTGAAAGTGCTTGATATTCTAACGGTTCTGTTTTGTCCAACAGCTAGATTAAGAACTTCAATCTGATATTTTTATGTTAAAGGCACAAAATAGAGAGCGATCATTTTGCCTCAGAAAGCCTCGCTGCCGCTCAGGGTGGGTTTGCTCCTTTTTGTGATACCGATGTGTGAGCTGTAGACATTACAAAATGAAAAGACCAGCTGATGGACTGGCGGGATCAATTTGTGAAGCTATAAAGCAGACTTACTTTGAGCACGTAACTGTGTCTTGCTAGTCATGCACTGCTCCGGTGGACGGGAGAAAAAAGCATGCCAGGTGGTTGCCATACTGATGACCACTGGTTGGAAAACAATACAAAGCATTGTTTTAACGAGGACCAAATCCTTATATAGCTTCCTGCCACATGCAGAAGAAGAACCTGCAGATTTCCATGACAGGAGTCAGCGTTCTTGGGCCATAAATAAGGTAAACCATGGTATTGGAGGGGAATCCTAAATGAGCTAGCTTACAACTTTGCAGGTAAGTTGCAAATTGATTGTTTGAAGAATAGATCGAGCTAGGATTTTATATCATCCACTGTGCTTTAACATGTGCAATGACAAAACATTTTTATTAAAAATGCTAGTAAAGGTTAGCCTTTGTGTTTAATTACGCTGTGGCTTGGCAATAGTCCGTTATGCCTGCTGCACCTCTGATGTCTTTTGGGCTCCTTCTGACTATATGTCAATTTCATTTTAATACTATAACTTAGAGAATTTTAATTAGTTGCACAGTAGATTTTAGATTGTTGATAGGCTTCCTTCACATAGGGAATGCTGTTTGTGCCATGGTTATAAGGCTCAATGAAGACAAGGCACACAGAGATTCAGAGTTCTCTGAAGTTTGGTGCTGAAAAAGTTTGAAAATGTACCTTGAAAATGCTTGCCTCTTGGCCACGTCTCCCTCTAAGAATAGATTTTATCTCAAGGGACTTTGTGGTAAAATGATGATTAAAAAAATAAAACTAAATATAATTATATTTATATAAGACGGTATAAAATCACTGAGCACCAAACACATCAAACCTTGAAGCTGATGGTCTACAGCAGCAGCAGACGACACCAGATACCACTCTTTTTTGCTAAGAACAGGGCACACTTTCACCCTATAGTACCAACTAAGCATAATTTAAAAAACACTGCTTATCTGAGTAATGTTGCTGACCATGTAAATCCCTTCATGACCAGTGTATTCATTTTCTGAAAGCCTCTTCCTGCAGGATAATGCAGCATGTTACGTATTTCAGATCATCTCAAATTGGTTTTTTGCTCATGACAACAGAACTGCTCTTGGTTGTGGTGTAGCAGGATATTTTCATCACAGACGTGTTGCAGGATCTGTATGAAATCTAAAGTAACTGTGTGATTCTACCATGTCCATGCGGACCAAAATGTTTCCAACAACTTGTTGAACTGATGCTACATTGAAGTAATGCAGTTTTGAAGGTCCAACCAGGTACAGATGAGATGTACCTCGTTAAACAGCTAGTGAGGGTAATTTAATTTGTTTTAGCTTTTACACAACCATGATAGAAACAGCTCTAATATATATTTAAATTTAGAACCAAAACAACATGAGAACATATTAGTTGGGACCTGTTTTCTTCTAAACCTTGAATGCTTCAATATGTTAATCAAATAAAATGTACAGAAACATGCTATTTCTTTAGGATGCTGATTAGTATCTAAATACAGAGACTTTGTACAACCACAGCACCCAATTTTTACCATCTCTATTGATGGAAACAGTTGATAGCACTCATTTTCATCTTCCATTGAGATACTGAAAAGCTTTGTACCTTGAAATTGATTTACAGTAACCAAAATGACGGACTGTTATAGGTGGATGCCTACAAATATAGGTGATGACCTATCAGACTGTTCCAGTTTTATTTGAAGTCTGATCTGCTGATTCTATTTTTACAAATATATGGAATTCAAATATTTTTTTGCAGATTGCAGAGTTGATAGCTCAAGATATCAGCACTGCAATTTACAATAAATATTTGAAATCCATGCATTTGTAACCCAAACTGGACTGTGTTGTGCATATTTTGTTTAACAGCAGAAGTTTGGCACTCTGAACTGTGAGAATTACTATCAAACATCTTTTTTACAACCCTCTCCTTAGGGTGAGAAAGGTGGCAAGGATGAGAAAGGAGGGGTAGCGAGCTTGGAGGCGGGGTATGATTTATGCCTCACAATTCTTGATGAATCTGCTCTGGGTGGCTAAACTATTTATGAGCCTCGTAGCTAAATTCTTCCATGCGTCTCTTCTCTTTCTCGCCTCGCAACCCAAATCTAATTCGGCCTGGACAGAAGACACACATGCATGTGCATATTCCCATGAATACACATACTTAACACAAAGCCACCAGAAATTACAAAGAGGCAAAATAGGATACACAAACGCACTTACCCATTTTCACAATGATTAGCATTTGTGCCTGGCTGTACACAAATAAATTTTTCATGAGTGAAGAATGCAGAAGTGTTTAGTGAAGCAGGTTTTCCTCTCTTTAGAGACCAAAAATCAACACCTCGACAAGCTCATATGCTATTATCTTTACATAACAGGGTTTCTCCTCTGGGTGATTTCTAACTTTCTTTAATAGATAGCAAAGAGCTTCAGAATACTTTCCGCACCAGAGACACAGAGACCTCAGATTATTAGCATAATGTTTCTTCATCTGACCACAAAGATTCTCAATAGAATTTCGCACTCTGTGAAATTAAAATCACTGAAGTTAGACAATATTTCTGACCTAAGACAAAAAAAAAAAATGTTGATGTATTTACTTTTCACAAACTTTTCTAAGGTTGGTGGGTAAGCATTATTTCTGTCGACATCAGATTGTGTGTCAGAAAACTGGGTAAAAGTTAATATTTTTGGGCATATTTTGTGCAGATTGTGTGACCATTGTACTTTAAATTAGGCTTAACGAATTAAGAACATGTTACAGGAATGTCCTTATTTCACATTATAAATCATAAGTCTTGATGACTTATGATTTATAATAGTTTAACATGACACTTAAAGCTCCACTGGATTGGCTACTATTCTAAGCACTACTTGGACGTGTCCACTGCAGTTGTAAGTCAGCTGGAGATTGACCGTAGATTTTCCCACGCTGTGAGCTGTGTAGATAAGCAGCAGTTGTGCAGCAGCAGTTGTGCAGCAGCATGCGGCCAGCACTGTAGATCACTATGTCATAATAAAACATAGCAAAAGGGCCTCAACATCCCTTTCAAACTCTTCTAATAGGCTTTAAATCAAAAGCATGCTGTGAGAGTTTGGGAGTTTCTTTTGATGAAATGTATTTAGCTTATCTCGGAGCAAAATCTATTTACATGGCTGGCTGGCTGGCTGGCTGGGCTGGCTTCAGGCTGAGGCTGAAAACAATGCAACAAATTATTTAGCACATGCACACACAAAACTGAATGATTACTCTAAATTGATAATTGCAAAATCAAAAAGATGAATCTGATTTTTCAACCATTCAGGAATCACCTACATCAGAACATGTAATATGTTCAAAGGCCCAAAACATCTTTGCAATCTTGGTCTTAGAAAACCAGCATCGCCATGTTTAACATATTTCCCAGTCTCGGACATCAACATGCCAATCAATATTATCTACTCTTTTTTTGGTAGGTATCAGCAGCCCTCAGTCACGGCACTAACAGTGCCATTCAGTGCAAAGTTTTCTGCTTTATTTTATGTGATTTATGGTAAGAGAGTGAGCACTGATATAACACAAAAATCAGATTAAGATTCAGTCTCTTTACCTTGCCTCTCTATTGCTGTATGTGTCTGAAGCAATGTCCTTCAGTCGAAGCAACTTAATTCCAAATCATACTATGACATTTGAGGCAAACAAAAATTCTAATTTTAACGTTTTAGATGGTAATTAAATAAGTACAATGATTAGAAAGAGGATATATAAATGTATTCACATCCAGGGTTTGATCAAGTTTGTTTTATAAAATAAAAGGTAAGAACAGTAGGTCCACCTGCTCCAATACTTAGGTGCCTATAACCCTTGCATAAACAGAGAAGGTGTCACAATACTGAGATGTGGGTTTTGATTTTCTTTTGTGTGTATTTTAACCATTTCTTTGTTGTTTATTATATTCTTAAAGTCTTGTTTTCTTTAGTTCATTTTGTTATGCTTACTATTGTCTGGGGTTTCCCCTCTTAGTTAATTCTTGTGTCATCTCTGTTGAGAAACAAAAACAGAGTTCAGGCGGGCGACCAGGAGGTCGTCCCCAGCAGGCACAGAGTTCAGGCGGGTGTTGAAACCCACAGCCATGGATTTCAACATTAAACTCCGGTATGGACATTTCTGGAACTTTCAAAATAAAGTGCATTAACCTTCTTCCGGCACAGCCAGGAAACGGGATAACTGCGGACTTCCTGTGATGCCACTACCCAAATAAAAGCACAGCTGTTGCTACGTCCGCCCTCTTTCCACACAGCCTTCGAGAAGGACCGGTCAGGGGACGCCCAGCGTGCTGATGTCTTTTGCTGGCAAAAAGACATAAACTCTTCAAACTGGATCCAAGAGTGTAATAAAATCACGCGATCATATGCACAAGATAAGTATGAGTGGAGCACTGTTTATGTACCCGGTGATTTCATTCATGAACGGGGAAATTAAGGTGTAAGAGTTGCTTACCTTTTCTCTCCAAAGCCCCTGCACAAGCAAAACTGTGTCGCAGAGAAATCCCCAGTAGAGAAGCTGTTTCTACAAGCCGAGTCTGAAGGAAGGACAATGGCCTGTACCACCGTGTTTACGGTAATGAAGAGCTGGTTGACGGACAGAACAAGCCGTCTTTCAAGCCACAGCTCCGGAGAACGAATGCACCTTCTGATCGTGAGAAGCTGAGGAGGTTAGCGGGAAGCTAACCCTTTGTTCACTGTGGATACCTTCTTCAAACTTCATCGCCCCTTGGACAACATTTCCTCACCATGGTCAGAGGTTAGGTTT
>JAHUTJ010002501.1:0-12567 GCA_036250325.1 Characodon lateralis | reverse complement strand
CCTTTTCTGCTTTCCACAAAAACGTCCATTCTTATCTCCTGCATCACATCTCTCTCTTTTTAGTTACTTTTAACCAATAATCTACATCCTCATAACCTTCTTTGTCCATTTTTCTTAAATCACGTTTACTTTTAATGTACGTTTAATTATTGCATCCTGTAGATTAACTAATGTTTTAGAGTTTAAACAACCATCATAATGATATGTGGTTATACATTTACCTAAATATTTTAATTTTAATATTTTAATTTGATCCTGTGCTTCTATAAATTTCCAATCTTTGCATTGTAATTCATTTTTAGTTTATTTTTACTCGCCCATTTGCCCATTTTTTTTTTATTTTTTATTTTTATTTGGTCCGGTATATAAAAACCTAGGGTATTCTAAATGCTGGATTATTCTGCTCAGTATTGTGACAGAAAAATCTCCTTTTTGTGGAAATTCTCACTTCAACTCTTTTGAGTGGAGAATTCTTGCCTTTGCATCCACAAATGTTAGTCACTTACAATCCTACTGCTTTGGTATGAGGCAAAACCTAGTGGTTTAAATCCTCCATTCATTTCTCACACTCACACATTTTAAAACGCAGAATTTTCTTAGTATTTTTGTTTAAAATACTTAAAATACTCCGCCGTCCTGAAAACACCGAATTTCAGTATTACTTCTTAATACTTTTCCAGGACTCCGCCATCCTACTCATACCTGTTAGGGCCTAGGATTCACAGGGTTTTATTTCACGCAATGACCTCCAGTCATTCGTCACACTTTTTAATCCAAACTCAACTCACCACTTTGTCTTCTCCTCTCTCAGAGTTCCGTCAGCCGTCAGATCCGGGCGGGCCGAGATCCAGTCCCGGAAAGGGTCTGAGACTCTTCCTGATGAAGACAGCCGGGTGCACGGTCTTTACTGGAGTCCACCAACCCGCTGGAATCAACAGGCGTAATTGGAATCCGTCTCCGAAGGACCAAATTAATGTCAGGTTTAAACAACCTAAAATACTTATAACATCACAAAAAGAAGAGAAAGACAAAGAATTAGTTATTTCACTCGCTGTAAGGAGAACGGACAGAATGTGCTTTCAGTTACAAATCTCCTACCACTCTGAAAACCATCTGTCCGCACCTCTCTTTTTATTATCTGTGGGGTTCCCTAGTTACAATGAATGTCGCTCTCTAAGGATGGGAAAAACAGCTGCATTGTAAACAGGTCATATATATATATGACCTATATATATATAGGTCATATATATATATATATATATATATATATATATATGTAGTAAATCAATTTAAATATTGCAACTAAAAATAATAAATTCAAGGGAAATTTACTAATATAGTTGTTATTTTTACTGCTACTAATGCTACAGTTAATTATAATATTATCATTATTTCTCATAGACTACTTTAGGAAGCAGAAATATGAAATTGTGACGTTACTAACGTACGACGTACCGAACAGCCCAAAGTGAAGACTATTAAAGTGAAAGGGAGACACACACGGATGTTGATCCACATCATAATGTAAACAGTATCTGACTCCATTTTTTGTTGTTCTGTGATGTAAATGTTCCCATTAGAGAGACTCTTGTTGGGTAAAAGTACAGATAACAAAGCAACATGGTATAAAAACATTAATCCAGAAAGGTTAAGTAGGCTAAACAAACTACAGAAACACAAAGCATCCTCTCAACATTAACTGAATAAATAAAGTGAGACGAAGCTGAATGGAAAACTTACAATGCTTGAAAATAAAAAGCTGAAATAATTCAAATAAAAAGTATGTAATGTAAATCAAGGCCCATGAGATAGCAATTGTTTCTTTAGTTTTGCAGATGAAGCTTCTCAAAAACATTTTGAAATTTTTTCTACATTTGTTGCAATCAGAATTTCAAGATACTTATGTATATATCAAAACATACTTTCATACTCCCCTTAAGCAGAAATGAGGAAAAGCAGCCTGAACACCCAGCTAGCAACAAACTGTCACACAGTCTAACATGCTCACAGGAACTTGTTTATCTCTAACTCGGTGTGGTGAGGTGAGCAGCATGAAGTCAGTTAAACACCAATAGGCAAAGAAAAAAAGTAATTAATTAAAGCAAAATGTGTTCTTATCTTGAATTTCACGATGCATCCTTAGCGCTGCAATATTTTTCATTTTCATGTGATTTACAATGCAGCCGCCTAGACTTTCATTGGTTTTATTCTCAGCTTGTTGATACATCAGCGAACACATCTTTAATTTTGATGTTTTAAGCAGTTAATAACCTGTTAATGAGTAGACTGTATATGGTTTTTAGTTGACTTGAAAAGCATCAGTGAAAAATTAAACTTGGTGGTTTGAGGAATTGGAAAAGGGAAAAAAACAGAGGCAGATGAAAGCCTCAAGATCACTGCATGGCCCAAAAAAAGTCGCCACCTGGATTTAACTAAGCAAATAGGTATGAGCCTCCCATTGGATAATTACTGCATTCGGGATTATGTTTCAGCTGGCAACAAGTTATTTAACCCCAACTGGTGGAATGAGTTGCTTCTCTTTTCTTAAACAACCATGTTGAAAGACACATCCCGTGGCCGTGGAAAAGATCTCAGTCTGTTTCAGAAAGGTCAAGTCATTGGCACGCATCACGCAGAGAAAACATCTAAGGAGATTGCAGAAACTACCAAAATTGGGTTAAGAACTGTCCAACACATTATTAAAAACTGGAAGGATAGTGGGGACACATAGTTTTGAGGAATACATGTGGCTGGAAATCAAATCAAAGAAAAACAACAGTAATGGAAGGTCATATGGCCTGATGAGTCCAGATTTACCCTGTTCCAGAGTGATCATGCCTAGTGCCTACCCTACAAGCCTGTGGGGGCAGTGCTATGATCTGGGGTTGCTCCAGGTGGTCAGGTCTGGGTTCAGCAATAGTATGTGTTCAAAGAATGAGGTCAGCTGAATATAATGAATGATCAGGTTATTCCATCAATGGAGTTTTTCTTCCCTGATGGCAGGGGCATATTTCAAGATGACAATGCCAGGATTCATCGGCTCGAATTGTGAAAAAGTGGTTCAGGAAGCATGAGACATCATTCTCACACATGGAATGGCCACCACAGTCCAGACCTTAACCCCATTGAGAATCTTAAGGATGTGCTGGTGAACGCTTTGACTCTACCATCATCAATGCAAGATCTTGGTAAAAAATTAATGCAACACTGGGTGGAAATAAATCTTGTGACATTGCAGAAGCTTCGAAACAATCCCGCAGCGAATGGAGCCGTAATCAAAGCTAAAGGCGGTCCAACAAAATATTAGAGTGTGTGACCTTATTTTTTTGGTGGTGACTTTTTTTTTTGACCAGGCCGTTTATAATAGCAAGAAATAGTCAATGAACTAGACTACACTGAACGCACTTGCACTTGAAGTTTAACCAGATTGAAACTGTCCTGGTTTATTCAAAATGAAGTAAAATGCATTAAAAACTATTACATTAAAATAGACTGCAGCTAGCTTTAATGTAAAGTTGTTTTCATTTAGAGAGCTCTGATGTTCAGGCATAACTACATATGAAATTAATTCTGAGATAAATAAAATAATTACAGACTGAAGAAAACTTTATTGATTACAGCAGTTTATTTTTCTCCAAACACAATTAGGTGCTCAAACTTTAATAAAATCAATAAACACAAGTTGAACACAATTAAGAAATCTTAAAAATATTTCAAACAAAATTAAAAAATGCAAAAAAATTCATAATTACATTTTTGTTTTTTTCGCTTGCTGGTCTTATGATCATATTTCACAATGATAATTTTATTTAAAGCAAAACGCTACAAAGCTAAAATTGACTTACAATTTATCAGCTTTTCTGACCTCAGCAGCTGTTTTAGCATCAAAACTGAAACCAACAAAGCAAAATGAAAAGCTTTTTTTACGTTTAAAGCACAATATTATATGCACAATGTTAATGTCTTAAAATATAAAAGTAAAACAGAAAAATCAAAAAAGGAAGAAATCCCAGAATGACCAATCTGTATTTTTTAGGAGAAAGTTCACAAAGTGACTTTAAAAAAGGACAGCCAGTGAAAGAGTGACTGAGAACAGCTCAGTACCGAATATTTACAAGAAGAAAGTAAAATAGGTTGTTAATAAAATGCAATGAAACAAATTTAGCTGCAGATAAAACAAACACATTTGTATGGAAGTTTAAAAGTAAATAAGTCTGAAAAGTGAAGAAGAAATCAGTAAAGTGTGGAGCCATCTACAGTCTTTTTATGACTGGTTCTGAATATCTGATCTTTGGCTTCAGAAGTAAAAGAATAAGAGAATGTCCCAACTAAGATAAAAAAATAGTGAAGAAGTTCCAATTCTCTCCAGTGGCTGAATGAATCAATAAGCATCATTTGGTTAAAATGTGATACAATTTTTAAAAATTATACATTTAATTTGGTGGCAAATATGGTGTTAGCTGTAATTATGTTCCAGATGTGTTTTAGTGTTTTTTTTACAGAATAAATGTAAATTACAGGTTGGTTTTGTCAAACGTTTATTCTGAGATTATATTTGCTATAGAAGATTCATTTATTTCATTGTGACACATTTTGAGTTATATATTTAAAAAAATTGTGCCTTTGCTCTTTGCTGTAGAAACTGTATTTCACTTTCTGACCTTTGGTGATCAAACTGACCATAATCTTTTCACCTACTATCAATATCTTTCACCGGCAAACAATGTTGCTTCTTTGCACATTATCTGGTTTTAGTGCTCCTCTTCCTTTTCTGTGTTTTTGTTCATCTCAAAGATCTCAGCTCGCTGTGCTTTAATCAAACCGATGAGCTGCTGCTGTCATTTACTGCAGGTGTTTTCTTCCTGCAGCAGCAGAGACACAACAGCAGCTCTATGAAAGGCCCTTTGGACATAGACACAAACAAAATCAGGTCCATCACAGGACTGTAGAGATTCAAGGTAAAAATGATCATTGTGCTTATTGATCTTTCCATTTCGCAGTTGCAAACATATAAATAAATAAAATAAACACCTGTGGGAAAAACTGTTACAATACAATTAACCAGCAACAGGACTACAATTCCCATATTTCTGCATTTTAGTTAAGCGGGCATGGAGGTAGAGGTACACAGCAACTTAAGAGTTGCAGCAAGACAGATGAGGGACAAAAGTGCAGCAAGGAACAAGAAACAGATCAGTGGATAATCCACCAAACGTTTTTAAAAGAAAGACGAGGACACCAGAAAAAATCCAGACAAGAAGACAGATGGTCACAAAACCTTTAGCTTGTCTCATGAAATGACACTCTGGCTTGGACATGAAAAGGAACCTGAAACAGAAGACCAAATGATCACGTTATTATCAGTACACAGAAATGTGCAACACTGACTTTTTGTCTGTACTGTGTGTTTTGTATTAATACTGTATATCAGACTCATTAAAGTCCAACCAGCCTGAATTAGGTGTTGGTACCTTTCAAGAGCAATTATTGTTCTGAAGCAAAAACCGGCCGTTCCACTACAGCTGTAGTCAACAAAATCAAAATAGTGGAAAAAAAGGGGGCTGCTCTCCTTTTCCACTAAAACAATCAGAGTGACGATCTGGATCAGATTGGAAACAAGGAGGTTTACGTAGAAGGTAGCTGGAATGTGATCCAAACGCACCTGCAGGAAAAACACCCAGGAGGAGCAACATTAATGGTTTCATACACATAAAACCAGTAATGCTTTGTTCATGTGAACCCTTGTGGTGGCCAAAGGATGCAGAACTGCACGCTAACACACAAGAAAATGGTTTAAATATTTATATTTCCCTCACTAGGAAGGAAACCTTAACAAACCCATGAAAATATTGAGACATATACAGCTGTCTCTTGGATGATGTTCAGTTACTAAGTCAGGGATTAGACTGCTTATATTGTTTTATACATTTTTGTCATGCTATATCACATCATAAATGACCAGAATGAGTTTTGTTACAAATGATGTTGCAGAGGACTTTATTTTCAGGGGAAGATTATTGAACTGTCTGCAAGACTTTTCCTTACTATTATATTTGTTTAAAGATGAACCACTGAGAAGTTCTCCTTGAAGAACCAAGCTTTAAGAAATAGTCCATTTCAGGATAGATTTATTTCATTTAAAACAGCCAAACTGAATGAAAGGCCATTGAATTTGACAAAAATCCTATTTTTTTACTGCAAACGTAATGCAGTGAAAGGATAAAACCAGATTTTTAGGGTGTCTGCAAGGCAAGTTTCACTTACAAGATTCTGAGACAACTTTACCATCTTCTAATGCAGGAATTGAATTCTGATCAAAAAAATATAGAAATAAACCTTAGGAATGATCAACTTTTTTGCTGGAAACGTTTATATAACTAGGCCAACTTCAATAAGCTCAGCCGTTATAGACTACATGTTAAAGCCTGTCCCTTTGTAGAAGTTTTTTTAAAAACAGCTCCCTTTTACAACTACTGTATATACAAGTATGTCTGATATTACTGTAGCATTGTTTAGTCAATTCATAATTTCATTATTCACTAATTACTTTGTTTAACTGGACAACAACACCCTCAGCAACTATTGTTGCTCCTGAAAGATTTGTGAAAACCCTTAATTCAAGTTCGTCGTTTAGTGCATCACTATAGTTTCAGTCTACATAACTTTCTGGAGTTGTCAGTGAGCCTTTGGAGATATTTGACCTTCTTTACCATCATCCTCACTCTGGTGCCCAAATAAAGCAGGTCCTGTTCCAGCCTTGTCTGTTACATTTCCTGTTGTTTTAAACTTCGTTAATTGTTGCTCTTGAAGTAGATATGGACAATTTAAGGTGAGGAGCCATCTTCTGACTGACAAACATGAACACACATCTGTCTTATTTGAATGACATGTTTTCCTTTCGTTCCCAGAAGAGAAATGTGCCTCTGTGTGAGGTCATAAGTATACCCCAGGAAAACAGCAAGTCATGGGTTACATGCTAGTAGCGTCAATAAGTGTTTTACCAGTGATGCTGACTTTGACGTCCTTAAGTCAGTTTCTAGATAATTTGACTGAATGTTTTGGGTCTTCGTTCATTTAGAAGACCCAGTTGTGTCCAAGCTTTAGCTTCTGATCTTTCTAGATGTGGCTGTAACATTTCCACATAAAGATTGCTTCTCCTAATGCCATCGTGTTGTTCATGAGGAATTTTGTTCTCTGCTCTGAAATAATGTTCTCTAAATAAAGGTTGGAATTTTCTAAATTGTTCAGTCAGATTACATATTACTATAATAACAGAATAATTTATCTTAAAATGGTTTACACAGCTTCACCAGGGCTGTTAAAGAAGGTTGAGTAGCTGTGTTTACGGTTCAAAAGTACAAATATAATTGCATCATGTAGATGACAAACATGTTTGACTATATTTGAAATGAGACAAATCGTTCCTGTCAGAAAATACATTTTTTTTCTCTAAAAGCTGAACTTTTCAGGCATATATATATATATATATATTTTTTTTTTTTTTTCCTTCTTTTCAATAATAAGTGCAGAAACAATAAACAACAAAAATATATTGTAACTTTTTCTCTAAGAGCATTGGTTCTGGCATCAAAGCTTATTTAAAGAGATAAAAACACTCATCAGTTTATATTTCAATGTTAGGCCCAGGGGAACATACCTGTTGTGAGAGCAGGAGTCCTTCATTATAGGGATATATTTTTAAGGCAGGCATACATCTTTAAATAATAAAAGCTTAAGCAGAACTACAACATGGATGTAATAATGTATCATCAAATATGGTTCAGGTTGAACTTTACTTACTGCAAAACACAGAGCAATGACCAGAAAAGTGAAGGGTAAACACGCATGGATGTTGCTCCATATCATCACATCCAGATACTCTGGATATACTTGAAAGTCATGTTGTCCTGGATAGTTCCTTGATATTATTGGAAATAACATTTGCTTCTTCCAGTGCTGCAAGCTCCGCTGATTTTAGAAAGCCCTGCTGTGATGTGGTGAAAAAATATTTATTTTAAAGTCTTGTCTTTCATCAACAGAAAGCTAATAAACAGTTGAAACTGGTGTGAATCTACTCATCTTTTGGGACCAATCCATGTTACAGAGAAAACAAACTGGCAGAGAAAACAGCACCACTGAATGATTAAAATCTATGACTTCAAAAAGGGAGACTGAGAATAACAACAAAACATTTAAATACTTTTGTTTAGTTCACAACATCCACATATACTGAGATGGAAATTGTAGGTGTTTCCGTCCAGCTCAGGGGGTTCTGTATAACTGGACCCTTCACACAAGCTTTACATTTACATGCCAAAAAGATCAAGTTAAATCCCTAATAAAATCTTTCTTGCAATACATGCAAAAATACAAATACCATATGTTGATTACTTGATGCATTTCTTTCTCTAAAGTATAAAACATTATTAATACTAACTTCCGAGTAATTTTTCTGCTTTGATTTAATTATGAGGATTTTTACTCGCGACTGTGTTTCTCAGCCTTCCAGCTGAACACGATGATTTAAATCAGTAGATTCAGCCTTCAGAGGTTTTCATGCCTAGTCTTCAATAAGAAAACAGGTACATTATAGAGTATTTAACCCGCCTACTCATGCAAGTGGAGAATAAAACATTTTTCTGTATCTGAAACAGTGGGGCTCTGTTATTTAATCTGTTATGTATTAGTTTGTTTATTTGCTTAATTTCAGCAGATGTATGGGTCGGATTAATTTGTCTTACCAGTATTCTGGAAACATAGTTCAGTTCACACAGGCTAAATCTGAACTAAATCATGTTCACAGTTCAACTTAAACAATCTGAACTAAAGTTTTCTAACAGCATGTGCTAGATTTGACTTTTTTATTAATGTTTTTATCAGATAAAGTCTCCATGCCTTCATGCTTCAGTGAGCAAAGGGATTGTTCTATAGGATGCATATCCAACTACACCTTTGCCAGCTTATTTACATCTATGTATAGTTTTCTCCAATCCTCTTTGATTAAATAAACTGCATTCAGTAAGGTCAAATTTTTAATTAAGTTGTAATGAACACAATTCCTCTAGTTAGAAAATGTTCATGTTAAAATGATGTTTGCTGCCACTTCTACACCACTCTTAGGTTATGTAATTTCTGATAAAATCCTAAATCTGAGATGACAGAGGTGACAAAACTAAGAATTATGAATGATCTGACTATGTGTGAAATGTTACAGGACAAGACTATCCTACTGGCAAACTGGGGTTGTATGAACGATATTAACAGCAGGGGCACCAGGGTGTGGCACCAAGGACAATTATATTATATAAGAGATTTTTTTCCCATTCAATAAATGTGTGGAGAAAATCAATGAGCTGCACAGCGGTGCAGTTGTTAGCAGCATTGGCATGAGGAAAGAAGGTTAATTGTTAGATCAATTGTTCTCTCTAAATTGCCCTTTGTGTGTGTGTGTGTGTGTGTTTGTGTGTGTGTTTGTGTGTATTAATTTCCTTTTTTTCATCTTAATTTAGATCATGTTCTGCAATAAACTTTGTTCAGATGGGTTCTTATTCTGTTTTTAATCTTAAATTATTTTTCTACAGCAGTAGCATTGTCCCACACGGTACAATTAAGGAAATTTTATTTATAGTGTTCATAACTCCATCCATTGTCTGCACTCTTATCATTGCAGGGTCGTGGGGGCCTGAAGCTCATCTCCAGTAGTTGTTGGGAGAGCAGCAGAGCTGACCACACACACACACACACACACACACACACACACACACACACACACACACACACACACACACACACACACACACACACACATTATCTTTATGAGGACTTTTCATTTACTTCCATTGGCTTCCATTCATTTTCCCTGATTTTTAGTGCCTAATCCTGACCCTAAAATTAACCCTAACCATAACTCACTTCATACCCCAGTTCTAAACCCAGCCCCTGTCCCAAGAACGGAGTTTGGAAAAGTGAGGACCAGGAAAATGTCCTCACTTTGCGATAAAAATACAAAAATTGATTCTCACTCAGCAACCAGTACAAACACACACACACACACACACACACACACACACACACACACACACACACACACACACACACACAGCCACTATCACATCATATTTTAAACCTAAGTGAAGCAACTTGTTTACTAGTTAGAATTTAAAAAACTTTGATCAGCATCAAATTATTAACAATAAATTAAACAGGGTCTATTTAAATTTTAAGAATGTAAATGTACTCACATAATAATAGCATATAGTACTTTATTACTATGAGATTATATTAAAACAACAATAATAATAAATAATAATAATAATGATTTATTGCTGCCAAAAGTAAACAAAGGTAACCATCTGAAAGTCTACTTATAAAATATGCCTTTCACCATAAGATACCTGTTTTTTGTTGACATGTTTTACATTCCTTTCTCCTTTTATCTTTTTTTATGAGCTGCTCTCTTTTTAATCAAACTGATGAACTGCTGCTACGGTTTTCTATCTTGCAGCAGCCAAGACTTGTCTGTATCTTGTCAATGGGCCTTTCATGCATAAAAAAGCAGAAAAAGGTCTATGAAAGGACTGAGGAGAAACAAGGTCAAAAATATCAATGTCAAGATATAGTGGATCTGAAAACGCATATTAAATCATCTAAACACTGGTGGGAAGATGGTTAGGGTGTAGTTAACCAGTAACAGAACTAAAGTTCCCACTGTAACCTTTCCATAGCAAAGGTCAGTGCAGCCTTTGCCATGACAAGCTTTTGAAGGTAATACTTCATACATGAGGTGCACTTTAACACAAATGGCTGATAAAAATCTTAATAACATTAAATAAATAAAATCCTTTAGCGAATACATCATCTGTTAAAATATTTTATAGGAACAGAAGTAATTGCTGCACCCAATGTGGGATGATGAACCTCAAGTGGAAACACAACCTTGTCTCTGACTTCACTCTCATGTTTCTAACTTTGCTCAATAATGCAACATGCAACGTGTTTGTGTTGCTCAGACTATCTTCCAGCTCAGCTCTTAACCTGTTAAAATCAGCACTCTCTCATTAGTGATACAGTGGTGTGAAGTTTGTCAGTACTGACGTGTGAACTAGACGTTCCCCACAGTTGTACTCCAACCACATACATTTCTTCTATACCACGAAGTGGTTCTCTCTGGGCTCTCTGAGCTTCGCTGTGGTGAGATGAGTGGCAGGAAGTTTAGATAACACAAAACTGAAACCAGCTAACATTTACCTTTAGGTTACTGAGGCCCCTTTAGTGTTTTATTTGCTTCATGTTCATATATAAATGTTCATTTAGAGTTCTGTGTAAATGTTTTCAACTGTGGTGCAAACCAGTGTCTCAGATTTAACCTTTCTATAAGAACTATGCTTTTCTACACTTCAACACGTCCATTCCTGCACCTTGATCCTGTCAAAAAAAATTCTCACCCACACTGGTGGCATCACTAGATCTCAGAAACATGAGGACGAAATAAGATGATATGCGCAAAACATTTCTCTGAATGTCTGTCAATCCATTTCCTAAATTATTTTACCAATTTAGAAAATCTGAAAGCTTTGAATTAATTTACATTGTATTATATAAAATATTCATTATTAATGTGTCAGATTTTTTAGTACATATTTTTAATTAATGTCATTGTTGCAAGCCTGATCTACCACTACAAAGTGTTAGAAGTAGCTCACACCTTGTAGCTAAACTCTTGAAAGTGGTCAATCAGTTTAGTAAAGAAGAGGGATCCATGCTTTATTTGCTTCTGATGAGGTTTGATGTGTATTCATGATGTGCTTTGCTCCAAGAAATGTTGCTTAGAGACAAAACAGCTACGGTACCCCATACGCAGGATCAACTTCAATAAGTCACATGAATCTAGCTGTCTATCTTTCAGGTATCTTATGTAAATAACTTAACTCTTTGTGCTAAATAAAGGATTAATTAGTAATATAAAACAGAGGTCTTAGGTCAATATGCAAACTGAAGCAGAGCAATGAGCAGCTTCATATCTGAGAAATGCCATCAAAATTTGATCTATATGTTCCTATAACCACATTTATATAAATTATCCTGGTTTTATTCTGTCATTCAAACCAATATAATTCATTTCAATTCAATTCAGGTTATTTATATAGCGTCGGTTTACAACGAAAACTGTCTCAAGGCACTTTACAAAAAACTATTCAGTATACATACAGAAATATATAGTCAATTCAAGGTCAACTACATACATTATAACTCCAAGTGTTGAGTTTTAAAAACTCTGCATGTTCATTGATCTGAAACAAACTTCTTCTGTGTGACGAGGATTTAATGAAGGTCAGGATAGGGTCTTCTGAAGAGAAGGCTGTATTTCATACTCTGCATACGTTTCGTACAATGTGTGAGAACGTGTGACAGCATTACAATGATTGGATGTAGAGAATCGAGATCGACTGTATCAAATGCAGCACTGAGATCTAACAGAACCAGAACAGACACAAGTCCATTATCTGAGGCCATAAGAATATCATTAGTGACTTTCAGCAGAGCTGTTTCAGTGCTATGATGAGCTCT
>JAHUTJ010002500.1:0-12573 GCA_036250325.1 Characodon lateralis | reverse complement strand
CACCAACAATTTGTCCTCTTTTGAACTCTGGTATGTCACCCATAATGTTGTGTGCATTTCAATATTTTGAGCAAAACTGTGCTCTTACCCTGCTAATTGAACCTTCACACTCTGCTCTTACTGGTGTCATATTTTCTATAAAACTTATAAATATCAGAATAAAACATAACTAAATAAATAACACCAACAACTTTTTCCAGCTATTTGCCTTAACTGGAATTTTTTTTTTCTGTAAAACAGAGCTGATCTGTTAATTAAATTTAGTCCATGACTACTCTCAGGTTTGTTTCATGTTTTGTGTACAAAATTAGCAACTGGGTTGTGTGAGGTACTGTTTGGCCTGAGTTAAATAACCAATGTTTTCCTTTTATTGAAACTCCATTCAAGCCTCGACGTCATCAAGACAATTTAATAAAGGTTGGATAAAACATTGATTATTAAGGATTGATTATTAAGGGTCAAAACCAGATAAATCTGGCAGTTGTTACCATACCAGTGGAAGGAGATGCCATGTTTTCTAAGAATAGACCCCAAAGGTAGCATGTTTAAAGAAAAAAGAAGAGGGCCAAGAACTGAGCCCAGAGGAACCCCAAAAGAAAGAGGGGCTGACAGAAAATCTTCAATATTAACAGAACATTCTGTGTCTCAGGCAAGAACAAGACCAGTCCAACGCTGCACCTCTGAAGCCAACCAAATTTTCCAAATCAGAAATAAGAATAGTATGGCCCACAGCATTAAACTCTGCAGCAAGACTTAAAAGTAAAAGAATCACAGAGCTTCAAGAGTAATTTGCTCATGTCAACAAAATCAAATAAAGTGCTATATGAATAATTCACTTTGTTCAAAGATCTCTGATATTTTAACAACAGAGTAATTCCTTAAATCGTTCACTTCACTGTGCACTCTACAAATCTGAAATTAAGGCTGAATTTCCGCCTCCACCAGCAAAGAGAAGCTGCTGTTGGACTGTGCTCCTGCAATAGTAGAATGATAACTACAAGTTTCTCTGATTATTTTATTAAACACTGCCTCAATACATCTCTGAACCTGAGATGATCGTCTGATCTGATCATTCCCTTTTCATTTGGTGTAAAATTCTAACCAGTAATAAAAATAGTTTCAGAATTACAACCTGTTCACCTACCTTCCCACGCTCATCCTGCACTCTGTAGACACTGTGCTTGTAGACCCGGCCCCGGACTCCGGCCCTGTCTAGCTCGCTGTTTGGGAGGCTGTCATAGAATTTGATGTAATTGTCTTCATCCTCCAGCCTGTGGGATATGTTGGCGTTAAGAGGAATGAGGATGAGGAGCTTCTGGGAGCCACGAACCCTGAAGCTGTCATGATGAGAAGCATGAAACGTATCGAAGGACTTCTCCAAACCTGGACGGGTCCATACAAACCCATTTAGATCTCTACTTTCATAACAGCATTTAAATTGTAACACACTGTTAATGAAAATCAGGACAATCAAGACCATGCGTGTAAAAGTATTCATACCCCTTGAACTTTATGTCATGTTACCACCGCAACAATCAATGTATTTTATTTGGATTTTATGTGAAAGACCAACAAAAAATGGCAAATAATTGTTAACTGGAAGGAAAATGATAAGTGGTTTCAAAATAAAAAACCTCCAAGTGTGATATTCAGTCACCTTTTCCATGACACTCCTAAATGAAATGGAGTCCATCTGTGTGTAATTTAATCTTTGTATAAATCCAGCTGTTCTGTGAAGGCCTCTGTAGCAACTATCAAATTCCAACCCTTTTTTAGTCGCGTCTGGGTGCGGGGGATCAAGGTCCTAACACGCTCCAAAAAGTAATGTAAGTTTGGAGATGCTCCCATTTATTAAATTCAAGTTGGTCACTGAATGTGATCCAAAATCCAGGGTGGCAGCATGCAAAATAGATGGTAAATATTGTCAAAATGTGGATATGATGGAGCCTAACCGGCATACAACTGAAAGCGGTAAAAACCGTATAACCTCCCAACACCCAACCACCCCCTTTCACCGTAACACCTAAATAGATTTCCCCCCACACTACCACCAATGGTAGAGTGAAATATAGGTCAGTGTCAGTCCACATATAAACCAAACACTGCCACCAAACCAAACTGAATTGTCAGAACCAAATAAGACAGACCCAAACTATGACCAAACACCAAAAACTTCCTATACACCGGCCCATATTGTGTAGACAGTACAATTCAACGAACACCAAAAAAGGAGCAACAAAAGTGTATTGTTCCAAGCATCTTCCATTTTCTTCTGCTTCAAAGGGCTTCTTGAAGGAAGAAGAGTTTGGATATGGGCCTTTCTAACTGGCCCGTCTTCGTCTTCATCTGTACGGCACGCACCAGTCCTTTTTATCTGGATAAGTATTTGTAATTCTTCCCAGAATCCAGAAACCACGAGGAGCAATGTGATCCACAAAAACCACAATGTCACCAACAGTAAAATCTCTTTGAGGCTTGGACTACTTCTGTCTCTCCTGCAACAAAGGTAAATACTCCTTGGTCCATCTTTTCCAGAACAGGTCTGAGATGTACTGCACCTGCCTCCAACATCCTCTCAGGTAAACATCACTTTCTTGAAAGGCACCAGGAGCAAGAGTAGGTCTTCCTTTGAGCAGCAGAATGTGATTTGGTGTTAGGGCCTCCAAGTCATTTACATCATCTGAAACCTTTGTAATGGGACGATCATTGAGGATGGCTTCTACTTCACAAAGAACGGTCTGAAACTTTCATCATTCAAGGTCTGTTTGTGAAGAACAGAAAATAACACCTTTCTGACCATTTTGATGAGCCGTTCCCACACTCCTCTATGATGAGATGTGGCAGGCGTGTTGAAAATCCAGTCAATCTCCTTTGCAAGTAGTGTTTGGCAGATTTTTGCATGATCTATAGCTGCCAAAGCTTCTCTCAATTCACGCTCTGCACCAACAAAATTGGTGCCATTGTCAGATCTTATTTGACGAACTGGTCCTCTACGACCTACAAAACATCTGATGGCATTAATACAGGAGTAAGTTGTTAGTGAATGAGCTACCTCCAAATGTACAGCTCGACTGGCCATGCATGTAAAAATAACACTGTATCTCCTAACAATTGCACGCCCTCTCTTGACCTCAGTGGGCCCAAAATAATCCACACCTACATTAGTAAAAGGTGGAAAGTCTGGGCAGACTCCGGTGGCATATCTACCATTTTCTGCTCTGCTGGTTGTCTTCTGTGGCGTCTGCACACAATACATTCTGATAATATTTTTCTGCAGGCTGAATTGTCACTGGAAATCCAGTCTCTTCCTCTGAGGGTTGAATGCATATGATTTCTTCCTGCATGTCCCAGCTGCTGATGTAGGTCTTGCAGGATAAGTTTGGATACATGGTGGCTTTTAGAGAGGATAACAGGATGTTTCTGTTCCTGAGATAGGGTTGAACAACTAAGCCTACCACCCACTCTCAGTAGACCTTGCTGTAATACTGGATCAAGCCTATAGATTATGCTTGTGTTCTTCACAACAAATGCTCCACTCTGCAAATCTCAAATTTCTTCTCTGAAGCTTGCATGCTCTGCCCTGGAGATGTCCTTTACTGAAAGTGTTTGTTCACAAACAGCAGCTCTATTCTTTCTAATCTCCTCTTCTATCCCCTCCATTGCTGCAGAAGAGTCAGTAAAGGGAAGCCATCAATTCTTTCCTCTTCCTACTCAAGCTCAGCAGAATGACCTTCAACTTGAGCAACCAAGCAACTGAAGTCTTAAGTTTGGCCCAGCTTGTTAAATAATGCACAAGCCTGGTAGTGAAATCTTTTGGCTGTGTGTCAATGGCATTTACCAGGACATCCCTCTTCCCCTCTGGGTCCTCAGAATAAACAGGCTGGGATTCAAAAGGCTTTGGCCACTTCTGTTCTAGCCTTCTAAGAAAGTCAGGGTCATTTATCCACCTCTGACAGGCCATACAGTCTTCTGCAGTCAGACCTCTGGAGGATTGGACTTGGAGCTGATGTACCTCCACTGAAATACATATGTAGCCTCTCTTATTTTGGCCGCTGTATTTGCATCGAAGTTGTGAAATCGTTTGGTGTTATTATTTATGTATCTCAGCACCATCTGGCTTTCTATCCAAAAGCATGAGCAATTTAACTAGATAGAGAGCTCCTTCTTCACATCCTATCCAGGCGAGGAATTGTTGTTTGCTTTAATGGAGCCACTTGAGCCTTTTCAAGCATGAATGCCAGGTGCACATTTCTTCTTTCGTCATGCAGCCTTAAGTAAGAGACTGTCCCGTATCCATGGTCACTGGCATCTGCAAAACTTTATAACCTCCCAACACCAAACCATGCTGGCCTTTCACCTTAACACCTATATAGATTTTCACACACCGCCACCAACGGAGGGTTAGTCTAAATATAAACCAAACACTGCCACCAAACTAAACTGAATTGTCAAAACCAAATAAGACAGACCCAAACTATGCCCAAACACCAAAAACTACAAATGGCTCCTATAGCCTCAGAGGTTTTTTTTTTTTTAGAAACATTAGCAAACAAACAGCATCGTGAGGACCAAGGAACACTGCAGACAGGTCAGGGATGAAATGTAAAGTAGGAGTTAGGTTATAAAAAATGTTCCAAGCTTTAAACACCCCATAGAGCACTGCTGAATCCTTAATCTGAAAATGGAAGACGTATGGCAACTGCAAACATACACATGGCTGTCCACCTAAACTGATAGAGACCGATGGTAACTCTGGAGGAGCTGTGCATATCCACCGCTCTGTTGACAGGACAACTATTAGTTGTGTACTTCTCAAATCTGACCCCTTTGGAAGGAGCTGACACTAAACATCTGCCCGAACACAACAACATCCTTGAGACATGGTCGTGGCAGCATGCTGTGGGGATGCTTTTCTTCAGTGGGACAGGGAAGTTAATCACAGTTGATGGGAAGACAGATGGAGCTAGATATTCTGGAAGAAAACCCGTTAAGAGTGCTGCTAGACATTTGCGACTCCAGGTGAAATTTGACTTTTAGCAGGACAGCGTGCCTTAACATACAGCCAGGGCTACACAACAACTAGCAGCTTTGACTACTGTAAAATGTGCTTCTACAACATATTGACTCAGCAGTCTAAACTCAAATGCATGCCACAGTTTCCAGATTTTTATTTGTAAAGGATTTAGAAAATTATGAACCCTGCTCTTTCTCCTTCATAATTATTTACTGCTTTGTGTCGGTCTATGACATAAAATCCAAATAAAATGCACTGAAGTTTTGGGTTGTAACATGAAAAAATGCGGAGATGTCCCAGGAGAATGAATGCATTTGCAAGGCAGAGTGAGTCTATAGTTTGTGTGTGTGTGCTTTGCTCTGTTACTGACATGGAAGCACCAGCTGCAGGTAACCAAGGTAGAAGGACCAAGCCAGGCCGTGTGCCACGTTCATCTTCCTCTCCTCACAGATGTCTGACACCTCCACCTCAGATGGACCCTGCACTTCCAGACACAAGCACAGCACCTCAGCTCAGGAGAAATCTTAGGCATTTGGGCAACTAAGCTGCCCTTTTATGTGTAGCACAGATATAGTTTTATCCACAATTAAGTAGCGAAATAAAAGAGCAGAAACACCTGCTCCTGATTTTTTTATTAAAGGATACAAAGTTATACAAAGTAAACAAGCCTGGTTCCATGTGAAAAAATAGTTGCTCTCTAAACCTAATAACTGATTGTACCACCTTTGGCTGCAACAAATTTTATCACAAATTTAAAATAAGTGGTAAGACTGTATCTTCTACATCACTGTAGAGGAATTTTGTCCTAATCTTCTTTGCAGAATTGTTTTAATTTATCAGAATTGGAAAGCCTGTTTGAGGTTATGCTACAGCATCTCAAATGGATTTAATTCCAGACTTTGAATAACCTCCAAACCCTCTCTTTTAGCCATTTATGAGTGGACCTGATTGTGCGATTTGCATCATTATCCTGCTGCACAACTCAAGGGAGCCTAAGCTTAATGTCAGATACAGATTTTCTATCAGAGAGCAGAATTCATGATTCCATCAATTACAGCAAGTTGTCCAGGTCCTGAGGCAGCAACACAGCCCAGACCATCACACCACCTCCACCATGTTTGAATGCTGGTATGATGTTCTTTTTCTGAAATGCTGTTAGTCTTCCAACAAATGCAACAGGAGGCACATCATGCAAGAGATTTTGCCCAGGCTACCGCTGGGAAGGAGCAATGCTATTTTCACAGAGGACCTAGTTGGTTTGCATAGCTTTTTTAGGATTTGAAACTCCATTTTGTATTTACTCAGGTTATCTTTGTCTCTGAGGGGAAAATTACTTGTACTATATATACAACACTGTACTTGTGGGCCTGGTGGACTGAATGAGATAAGGCTTAGAAAACCTGAAAAGACTATACCTGTTTTTGTATACTGCAGCCTACATGATGTCTCCAAACATTCACATATTTTAGTCTTTTTCTTTGGTAATAAAACTCCTGTGTGTATGTGTGAAGTCTGAATCTCACCAGGACTCCCAAGCTTTTGAACAGCGTATAAAGCACAGGAACCAGAACAATGAGCTCCCAGCTTTGGCCTTTGTGCAAGAGAGAGTGTCTAGTCAGGTACAGCAGGAGACCGGCCATTGCTGCTGCCAGCAGAGTCTTACCCCCCAATCCACAGGCTGGCAGAACGTGGCCGAGGAACGATCGGCCTTGATACCTGACACAAACAGAAAGTCAAGAAGGAAACCATAGAGAAGCATTTTAAGTCAAAGAATACATGGCAGAAACATGTACAATGTCTTGCGCAATAATAGTATTTCATTTGTTTTAATTTAAAGCATGGTGTTCATTTGTATTCTCCCCCTTTACTCTTTTACCCATTGACAAAGTCCTTTGCCTTATAGCTTTCAGAGGTCACCTAATTAGTCTTGTTCCAGCTAAGCTAAGAAGCTGAGCAAGGACAGTATTAATCAGAGAAACAGCCAAGAGGTCCATGGTTGCTCTGGAGGAGCTGCAGAGATCCACGGCTCAGGTGTGAAGATCTTTGGACACATCGGTTATAAGTTGTGCTCTCCACAAATCTGACCATTGAGGAGGAGAATCCAAGTGAAAGCATTGTGAAAAGAAAGTAACAAGAAGTCCCATTTAACTGAAGTTTAACTGCGTTCGCAGTTAAACTCCAAGAAAGTGGTCAATCTCCGTACTTTGGCCTCCTTGGCGAAAGGGAAAAATATGATCTGACCGTCAGCAGTCGACTGAAACAAAACAAGGTGGCGATCCGTCTCCTTGAAACCTCTGTGAGGGTTTTTTCTTCTGTTACGTGTTAAACTCACGTCTTCGATCGGCAAAGTGAAATTTCTGGCCTTCTCATTCCAGAAACCTCTTTCATGAATTTTTCTTCTCCGTTGGCCAACAAGGAGAATAAATGAAATCCACGTGGGACCTCTTCTCCAGAATGAGATGCTTCTGATGTTGGTCCGGTCTCCAACGTGAAAGCAAATGGTGGGCCGTCTCATACTCTGTTATATAGTGGACTGTGGCCTCAGAGCTGCGACACCCCCGTCCTATCAGCCGCACTTGCCGCTGGGATTTGTAGTAACAGACTATCCTGGGATACAAAATGGCGGAAAACGGCGGAAATGCCTGGTAGCGTCCAGCAACGTGCAAACAGTCCAATATTCAGCAAACAAGTGGTCCAACAAATGTGACAAAATGCAAAATGGTTCAAGAAAAATAAATACTTATGCCGAGCCCAATGCTTATTAGCAATGCACTTAGGTCTGTTAGATGTCCATAACGGCCAAATGTTTTTTACATTTAAGAATCAGTGACTTTGTGAACTGAGCTTGAAGTACAAGCTCAGTAAAATGTCTTTATGTATTGATGTGTCTAAATAATAGGAAGTCATTAAAGGAGCCATAAAAGGAAGTGTGGAAGCTTCTGAAATGCAATAAAACAGTATACAGAGCTGAAATTTAATGCAGATCCCCAAAACAGCCTAACCTTGTGTTTGAATGGTGTAGGACCTCCTCGGCCAGCAGACACACTCCATGCAGCAGAGGCCCAAGGGTCACAATTAGTGCTGCTAAAGCTACGAGGTTGATTAGCCTACCAGGAGACATAAGCAGGATTCCCCCGACTGCTATGGTAGCCAGCAATGCAGCACAAATTTTTGGTAAACTCCCACGGGGTCGAGGAATGAGAGTATCCTCATCTCGAAGGCAATGCATCTGATCAAAAAAGAAAAGTGGTCAGTGTTCTTATTCAGGACGCAGTGTGATAAAGAAACTGTTTTGATTTTTCATAATCTCGAATCAGGTCAAGCACCACAGTTTCTGGCTTTCATAACCTCTCCACTGGTTCTCTCTTTCAGCTATTAATTGATCTCCAGGTGCAGAGAAGGCTGCAAAACAGATGTGTTGAGGCACGTAGGGAAGTGGAAAGCTAATCATATTTTGCAAACAAGCAAGCATATGCTGTAAGGTGTGTCTGTACTATTGCTCTGCTGATCTGTAGCCACATTCAAAGCTTTTCGCCTATAGCTCTTCAGGAATAAACCTTCGCTGCTGGCAAACTTTGCTTTCTTTGGTGTTTTTTATTGAGTCGGCTAAAGAAATGGGAAAAATGTTTGACTCTATTACATTCTGTGGAAATAAAATGCCCAAAGAGTCAATTTAAATGATTCATGTTCTGAGTTTTTTATTAATTCAGGGCTCAACAAGCAACAAAGGAAATCATTATAACTGCTTTCTCTTTTGATGTCAAGACGCACTGAAATAGTTTGCCAAATGAAATTATAACATGTAGTAGTTTTAAAATGTTTCCACATCTGTGCAAATGACTGTTAACTAAGCAAATCTGAACCCATGAGTGATGAATGCATGTGGGTGAAACCAGTGAGGTGCGGACCATGATTTATTGGATATTTACAGTGAGTAAAGAAATCTAATTAGTTTTATATACTGGTTTATCATCCAATCACAGTCTCTGTTGAATTATATTTAATTAACATAAAGCTGTCCAGGGACCACAGTTGGTAATAAACATTTCTGCTACAACCTGGCACCATGCGCTCTTCCATTTAAAAAGGTCAGTGAAATGTGCAATGTCCCTGTCTAAATAACAACGTCATCATAATTCCTCTGAAAGTGGCCAAGAAGAGGACTATAAAAGCAGAACTATTTCTTAAGAACACTGAAATAAAGAGTGGCAAGAGTGTAACACAGTGGTGTAGTTCTACCAACCTTAGATTTCTGTGTCTCACTCCTCTGTGATATATGGCAGTCTATCAACACTAAAAGTTTATTGCTAAGCTAAGAAAGACAAAAGAATGAATGCCAGGACTCACCTTCGTCCGTCTGGTCCCTCTGTCTGAAAGAACTGAAGAGATGTGTGCTTTGAGCTCCCTCTGCAAGTCCTATTCTGACTCCACCCCTCTCAACCACTTTCAGTTTCAGTTTCTGCCTGCTAAGCGTTATGCCTAGATTTATTTTCTTTGTAATTCACTGGAAGCAGGTTTCTCCAGGATGGATCACCTTATTAGGACACGACTGTATTAAGTCAGTTGTGAGTTATGAGAATTGATAGAAGTAAGTCCTATGGTTACTTAATGTTGCAGTGCCTTACAAAGGTATTCACACCCCTTGAACCTTGTTTTTTACACTTTACAGCCATACGTTTTGTTAGGGTTTGAAAACTTTTGTATTGTTTATCACTCATGTCTGCTCTAAGTGCTTTTCCCTCCTACATGCCACAGAAAGTGATAGGTGAGATGAGTGAGTTATGCTTTTATCAGCAACATCTAGGGACTGGTACCGAGTCCTCACTCCCTCTTTGTTTAAAATCAAGACACATGAACCCTAACCTTTCTGACCCCACACACACACACACACCCTGAATGTTTGTTGAACTGTGTGTGAACCAGCATGTATAAATAAAGAGAGAGGGGTGCCAACACTTTGNTTTGTTTAAAATCAAGACACATGAACCCTAACCTTTCTGACCCCACACACACACACACACCCTGAATGTTTGTTGAACTGTGTGTGAACCAGCATGTATAAATAAAGAGAGAGGGGTGCCAATACTTTGTGGTTTGCACATCACAGTGTGAGCTACCCTTGCTGCAAGTAAATCTGACTCTGTATCGTTCTTGCCTCTGAGTTGACTATTTAATACCTAACCTTAACTTGGTCCTTCGAGTGGATAGATTTCAATAACCTTATTTTCTTTGCTTTAACAGTGACTCTCAGAGGATCCAGAGAGTCACCAAGAAGTCAACTCCGAGGTGAGACAGTTTTAAAATAGAATAAGCGCTAAGATGGGAAAAAGTCGTTGGTAGTGTTTGCTGTAAGGAGACAACAATTGGATAGGTTTTATTTCGCCGGAAAGAAATAGTGATAAATTTAGGTAGGATCTCGCCGCAAGGAGGTCAGAAACGACTAGGTAATTCCGCCGTAAGGGAACTGGATAATTTGGTTGGTAGCATTTCGCCGGAAGGAAATGAAATTTAATGTTGCATAATAAGGGAGCTCATAAACTAAGCTAGGTCGACCACATATTGCTGAAGGGACATACATATGTCAAAATACTAACTGTGTGAGTGCTGTTGTGTGTGTTTGGAGGACTGAGCATTTTTGGAAGAATCATAGCAAGATTCTGCTGGTCCTGTGGTTTCTTTTGCCCAGATTAAAATACCTTTTATCTGGGACGTTCATACTATAATTGATCTAACATGCCAGAAGAGACCGCAGGAGGGGACACAGACGCCTGGCCAGCCTGAAGACGTTGTCCTCAGTCCACCTCCATTTTACGGAGGGGAGTCCTGGTGTCCGCCTGCGGCTTCTGGCCGATTGGATCCGAACTATTTGTCTACAAATATATCTGGGTGAGAAGTTGCTCTGTATGATATAATGTATATTATTTTTTATTACACATTAACCATCATCTCCTAACAAATGAAAGGAAAAGGTGGGGATGATTGTGTTAAATGTGCTTTAATTTTGGAAGATAAGTTTGGTTTTTCAAAGAGTGGAAGTTTGAGTATAAATAAGTTAAATAGTTTAAATAGTTTCNAATGTGCTTTAATTTGGGAAGATAAGTTTGGTTTTTCACAGAGTGGAAGTTTGAGTGTAAATAAGTTAAATAGTTTAAATAGTTTCAAGTAAAACAGTTGAGGGATGGAGATGAGAAAAATAAAAAACATAAGAAAAAGATTAAAAAGCACAGAGTGCATCAATTAAGGAGTTAAAGAGTTAAAACTTTCCTGCAGGAAGTTTCGTTTGTCTTAAATATTGCAATCAGTCGGAAAAGAAGGTAAAAGTGAAAAGGGACATTAGAGATGGGAAAAGAAAGTTGTTTTAGAAAGGAGTATAGTGCATGTTGTGGAAGGAAGTGACAGGCAGGTGGACAACTGACTGACTGACTGATAATATTTCTGTGTGCAAAATCTGAACCTATACTAAACTTTTTCTTCTGCCTCTGACACAAACACACATATATGGGATTTGAGTGCAACATCTGCGTTTTTGAGTATGGACTTAACCCTAACCCTAAGAGACAATAGAATCAAAATGCTTGTAGTAATTGTTGCCTTAAAAACATGTTTTTTGTATAATAATTAAGGATGTAGCATGACATTTAGATTTATGTGTTTTACTATTAAAAAGATAATGAAATTGTTTAAACTAGTTTTGAAGAATTAGTTTTACATACAGAATCATTGGTGATTTATTAAATTGAAAGTTTCCCTGGTACCATTAAGCTAACTGACAGTTCAAGATATGCCAAAAGTAAGGAATATATTTTTGATAAAGAATCTGAATCATGATTTCATATTTGACAGGAATTATTTATTAGGTTAAATTTGTAGAGTGTATGCATCAAAATTACATTAGATGTCCATTAATCTAATACTCATCTTCATACAAGACAAATCAGGATGATATGTGACTAATTTCTAAGTGAGACATTGATGAACTGAATAACTAAAGTTTGTGTTTTGTTGTTAATGGAACTGATTTGCAGTTAAAAACATCTGGATTTTATTTATGTTGCTTTCGTTAAATTCATAGTGACACATAGTTGTATCAGAATTAATTTCTTTGGTTCTATGTAATGTGATCTTGGTTACTAGAACATTGTTGTTTAAACCTTTTGCTGGATTGTCGCATGGGTTGGACTCTGCGCCAGAAGAGGGGAATGTCAGAATAAAGTAACATGGGGATATTGCCAGCATAAATTTTTTCCACATCTTTGTGTGAAGATAGGATGTTGTTTTACTGTCAAAACCTGTCCACTGTTTTCTCGAGTTTCACAGACGGTGAGGGCTGCATTACCAGAAACAGCCACTTCCACTCTCCAGTCCTTTATTCCTGGCGACCGGATTCTGGTCAGAGAATCTAGGAGAAAACACTGGAAGTCCAGGCACGAATGGCCCATGTCAGATCCTACTAGACACCCAGGAAAGCTGCAAGAAAGCTCCAGCTCCTCCAGCTTCATCTGGCTTCCAGGACACAAGTCATCTTCCAACTGGATCATCCACAGCCTGAAAGGTGTGAG
>JAHUTJ010002499.1:0-12575 GCA_036250325.1 Characodon lateralis | reverse complement strand
TGTTCAATAATGTCAGAGCTCGTCTCACACCTTTCTATTTTGTCCTAATACCATCGCCTTACTGGGCTGGTATTCACAGGACAACCCTTAACAGACCGAAATATTATTTGATAAAATATTAAATATTCTCAGATTCATAATCCCAACATATCTATCTATACACATCATAGCAGTTGTAATATTATTTGGTCGTTGTTGGGATTGCCAAAGTCAGTCAGCTATTTTACCCCAGGCCTTTATTGCAAAATTTGTCTATGGCAAACATACATTATTCCTGTGAACTTATCTTGGCTGAAAAACCAGTTTCACAGGCTCTACGTTTAAAGAGAGGATCCGTTCTAAACCATAGGTCTATATAAAGACAAATCTGAGGACTCGCTGTATAGACCCGGCAGTGTTGAGATCTTCAGAGGAAACTTTTGGAGTCATTTGCAAATGTAAGATACATATTTTTTAAATAATTTAAGGTATTATAAATTCTGAATTCAAAGATTATGATGAGAAACAACGTAATTCAGCTTTTATACAAAGTTATTCTGTTGGCCATCATGATACTGTAACTGAATGGCTTTGACATGCATGTTCATCTATTAATAGTCATTCTAAATGTTTACAGTGACCTCTCTGCCATCAGAAGTGATTCACTGTCAAGAGTAAAATGGCGGCCTATGAGGTAACTGTGTACCACTCCAAAGAATTGTTCGCCTGCACTTTGAACAATGTGTACATCAAGTTGGTGGGAGAAAAAGGAGAGAGCGAAGACACTCTACTCTCAAAAGATTTATGCTTTATAGGAAAGGTATGCCTTTTTTTTCTTTTTTTCAAATTTGCATCTCTATGTTAAAGTTATGTAAAAATGCATTTGATGTGTTTGGTGTCATCTTATAAATTGTTATTATCTTAGGAGTCATGTTGTACAATCAACTGCCACGACTCTATTGGAAACCTGTTGCTAATTGAAATTCAGAAGAAGTCTTTTCTATTGGAAGACAACTGGTTCCCTGAAAAAATAGAAGTCAAAGCTCCCAATGGAAAAACCTACAACTTCCCAATGTACACCTGGATTACTGACAGAAAGAAACACTACTTCAAAGAGGGTCGAGGTTTGTGCAAGTTTGCTCTTCTGACGTCTTCATGCTTGACATAAACGAGATGTGTTCAGTGATGTACACATTATTACATACAATTTGTCAAACAATCACACAAACAAAATGTTTAACATAGAGATATAAACATAGATAACTGAAGTAATGCAACCAGTCTTAGGAACTGTTTTAAGGAGCTTGGTTGAATTGTTGCATGTGTTCTTTATTTAGCTGAATATTGTTTAGATGTTCTGGTTCAAGAGGGAGGTTGTGATGCACTCATCATCGTTGTCGACGACATACTTTTCTAGTTGAGTATTTGAACAGTCCATTTGGCAGAATTGAATAGTATATTTAGATTGTTTGGCTTTGTTGCATGGACCCCATTTGTGAGCATAGTGCACAAAGTTTGAATAGGGTTAGGGCTTAGAAGGAGGGCCATTATAGAGGTTTAGCCTGCTTACTCTGTTGTAGAACTAGTTTTAATATCTGTTTAGGATTATTGTTCTGTTAGAACACCAATCTGCCTCAATGTTTCAACCATCTCGGTTCATGTCAACAATTTAGGTTCTAGTTAACGCATTTGGAGGTAGTCTTTGTTCTTTATTATTTAATCATAAACTATATAGTTGTTGAAAATGGCTTTAAAAAATCCCCTATACTTTTGTAAATCTGCAGCTCTCCTTAGCTATTTAGTGTTTTTTATTTTTTCATTTTTCTGAGAATTAATCACTTCAGTCAGTGGTGTCAAACACATCCTTTTTGTGCATGATTAAAAAAAACAATTCTGTAGTCACTCATGATCACAACACATTTATAGACCTGGGACTTTACAGGTTAAGACATTCTGGAACCTTCAAAACCAATTATTTAAATATCTAGGTGAATTTTGACACTGTGCTAATAATATTGGGGATGAAGAAAATCTATAACAAACTCAAACTTGCACGCCCAATTCTTGTTTTTCAGCTTACTGCTTTGTTCTACAATCCTTCCTCCCTGCAAAAGGCATAATTTATATAAGTCATTAGGATACCAAAACTATCAGCATGAATATTTTCAGACTTTTCAATACAGCTTTCTATCAGAATAAACCAAAATGTTGATATTAAGTTAGAAAATTGTGTTGTAAGTTTGATAACTTTAATTAATTAATTTAATGTGACCCTAAAAAAAATAGTCTATAGACCCACTTGTGCACAAAAAAATGCTACAATATTTTATCTAAACTCAGGGTGTTAATCTACATCATTTGTCTTTCTTCTTGTTATTTAAATGTCTGCTTTAGCTTTGACAGTCTGGGAGGATTGCAGTCCTCTTGGCTGGAGGAGTCGGAAGCAAGAACTTGATCGACGAGCGACAGTATATCGGTAGGTGCTCAATTTGGGACACAACTCTCTTTCACTTTGGGTCGACTGCCGGGTACATATTGATTCAACTGATGCAATGAGTTTGCTGTTACAAATAACAAATACAGTTAAAACTACCATACTGTATTTATAAAAAAAAAAAACACTGGGCACAAATTCCATCCCATACTGCATAACTTTATTTTTTCAGCTGGCAAGAGTCTGAAAAGGGAATGCCTCACCATATTGAGGCAAACTACCCAAAGGACCTGCCTTTGGAGGACCAATTCATCACCACCAAGACAGCAGAATTCATGGCACAAGCATTTGTAAAGTGAGTTCCTAAATAGTAAATGTCAGCTTTTATCACATGTATTTCATTCTATATTTCTATGTACAAATTTACAATAATTAAGTACGATAATACGATACAATAATGCATAATTAAATATGTTTTATGTTTCGTAATATTTTATAGCATTCTTTGGGAAAAGTATATAGAGCTTCGCGAATGTGCTGATACTTGGCCTGATTTTGATGACCTCAGTAAGCTGTTGGACTACCGCAAGTATGACATCCTGGGTGTGTATCATTATGATGAGTATTACATTACAGTGTAATTTACATACAAAAAAAACAAAGTGTATTCTTCCACATGTTAGGTTCCAATTTATTCAAGATAGGTCATGTCTTATCCAGACATATATATTCCTCTTTTACACACACACACACGCACACACACACACACACACACTAAGAATTTAAAATCTGTAATAGCAGCAGAGCTCTCCTTTGTTACAGGCTATGTCAAAGAAAACTGGAGGGAGGATGACTTTTTTGGCTACCAGTTTCTGAATGGTCTCAATCCCATCTTGATCCGACGCTGCACTGCCTTGCCTGACAACTTTCCTGTCAATGAAAACATGATCTCCCTGCATTGCAAGGGTAGATTGGCTCAGGAAATGAAGGTGACTGTTTTTTTGTAAAAATCAATGGATTGATTCCTTCTTTGACTCAGCTTGACGATTTATTCCAGGTTTTGCTAAGTAAATGTCTTTTCACATTCAGTTTACAAATGCAAAGTTCTCTCCCCATGCATCTGAAACAAAAGCCTGGTTATAAAAGCTTTGTTATTTTGCTCTAAAATTAAACAGAAAGGCAACATATTTCTGTGTGACTACAAGATTTTGGATGGAGTAGAAACAAGGTGCATCAATAAACAAAAGCAATACCTGATGGCTCCACTCATCCTGCTCCATAAAACACCTGATGATAAACTGATGCCTATTGCTATTCAGGTAAGATTTATCCTTCAAAACAATTAAAACTAATTCTGCCATCTTAAAAAAAGTTTTTGTGTTTAAGCCTGGAGAAAAGTAATGTGCCATTCCTTTATCCAATATTGATTGGATAAAGGAATGGCAGCTGAGGAAGAAGAAAACTGGACTGAGGGAACAATATACCAAATGCAATTTAATTTCTATCAGAGGCAAGTCTTTCATCTAATGAGCTAAAATTTAACATGTCAGCTGTCAGATTTAAAACCAAAGCAGCCCAATGGAAAAAACAAAACAAAAAGGTAAACAAAATATTATTTTAGCGCTTGTAATCTCTGTTGATGTCATTCAGCACTGATGAATTTCAAGCTAATGCAGAAACTAACCCTCAGACTCACTTATTCTCTTGTAGCTGCAGCAGAAGCCAGCAGCGGACAACCGGATCTTTCTCCCCACTGATTCTGAGTATGACTGGCTGTTAGCAAAACTTTGTGTGAGAAATGCAGACTTTAATTTGTTTGAGCTCAACACTCACCTGCTGCGCACTCACCTGCTGGCTGAGGTCTTTGCAGTGTCACTGCTGCGCAACTTGCCAATGGTGCATCCACTGTACAAGGTAACTAAAACTGCAGAGCCAAAAGGTTTAGTTTTGCTTATATCAGCAGATAGTTTACATTGTTTGTTGGAATCTCTAACTTCTGCCATGTTTTCTGAATTAGTAATTATATATGTTTAGCACAAGAAAATAAAGTCAAAGCAAACAAACAAAAAATGAAAAAAAGAGTAAATTTAGTTATTTATATTTCTAAAAGAGTTTTCTCTATTCTCAGCTTCTTATACCCCACTCTCGCTACACTCTGCATATTAATGTCCTGGCTTGAAATAAACTAATATCTCAGGACGGTCTCTTCACAGAGGTGAGAAACGTTTGTTTGGTTAGTACCTGCATTTATGTTATTTAAAAAAAACAAAACATTTTACTTTGAATTTACTTTTTATTAGGTTGCAGCTTCAGGTGGAGAGGGTATGATCCAAATTTTGAGGAGATCCCTGTCCTCAATCACATACAGCTCCCTGTGTATACCTGATGACATTGCAGAGCGTGGGATGAAGGACATTCCGAACTTCTTCTACAGAGATGATGGACTCAGACTGTGGGACATTCTACACAGGTACAATTAAAGTTTCTGTAATTGTTTCTAAAGATGGATAATCAAAAGTGTAATATCATTTAGTAACTACAAAAACTATATCAGGAATTATTTATACTTTTGAAATCCCTTCGCTGAAAAAGTAATCAAAACAAGAAACTTGTAAATGTGTTTTTATTTTTTCTTTAAGGCAAAAATATTCTGTAGCTCTTTCTTTAATAACTGTAATATCTATCAGCTAGTCATGTAGAAACATTAGGACATCTTATTTAATATTCAGTTCTCCATTAAGAAATGTTTACAGAGTTATTTATGATCTTTGCTTTTATTTATTCCTTTAAAAAATGAACTAATAACAGTTATACCCTTAAAATAAACCTGGTGTTACTCATTTAACAAAAAGTTTTGAGAACAATGTGTATTCCATGCAAACATTTCTGACAACATACCCCCTAATAGCTAGTTTTAGTCTCTTTAGCTGAAATAACGGAGAGAGACGCTTGTTGTAGCCATCTATCAATCTTTGACATCGCTCTGAGAAAAGCAAAGCAGGTAACCAAAACAAGAAATCACAGGTGGAAAACTAGAAACAAACCCCAAGGCAAACAGAAGCTCGACAGAAGCACCTGACAAACTAAGAAATATTTAAGCTTGTGATGTGATTTCTGAACAAGGAGCAGGTGCTTTATTAGAAACAGGCTGCACTTATCAGAGAAGTCAAGGACCTGAAGTTAGACTGAAAAAATGAGAGGGATATCCTGAGTATTACTACACTATATTGCCAAAAGTATTTGTCTGTCTACTTTTACAGGTACATGAAGTTTCATGATATCCTATTCTTAATCTATAAGCTCCAATGTGTTGATGGACCCACCGTTGCCAGCAATAGTAACTTTAATTATTCTATAAACATCTTCTACAAGATTTAGGAATGTGTTCATAGTTAGATGGAAAAAAAACAGATCTACAGCCTCTGCTCTAATTCATACGAAAGGTGTTCAAGAAAGTTGAGGTTAGGACTCTGTGGAGGCCAGTCACATTTCTCCACGCCAAACCTTATACACCTGCCGCCATGGAAATGATTGTAACACCAGAATTCATTGGTTTGGTGGTGTGACCCAATACTTTTGGCAATATTATGTAAGTCAGAAACCAGAGAGGAGTACAAACTTGAAATAAAACTCTACCCAACATGGGAATGACCAGAATCCAAATACAACATGGAGATAGAAAAAAACACAGAACACAAGCACCGTGTCTCTCAAAATTAATAGGATGTGAACTGAAAATTAAATGCAAAGAGTGACAAAACCGCAAGGCCAGCTTATTTATATAGAACATTTCAGTAGCAAGACAATTCAAGTGCTGTACATGGAAAAAAAAAAGTACAACCCTGTGGCATAAAGGCAATTAAATAATTAACAAACATAAAAAATTAAAGAGAATAAAAATAAATAGTTAAACTGAAAACTAAACTAAAAGTGTTTAGATTGCACAGTCAAATGAGAACAAAGTATATTAAACACAAAATAACTATAACACAATTTCAAAGTATTAAATACCATGATAGTGTGGAGTGTCTTAATTTATTCCTCACCAGAAATTACCTTTTTATTACATTTTAAGCGAAAAACGTACAAGGGATTTTCTTCAGTTTCTATGTTCATTTATATTACCATAATTTACTGTATTGTAAAAATGTGTGTTGTAATTAACTGCGGGGTATGTCTGTAATGTAATATGAATCTGTTTCAAATGCCATCCTCCATCTGCAAAAGCTTTGTCGAAGGAATCCTAAAGAACTACTACAAGAGCGACTGTGATGTTGAACGAGACCCTGAACTGCAGAAGTGGATAGGGGACATTTTTGAACATGGATTCCTTTCCCGAGCAAAATCAGGTAGGTTTTCATCCTGTTAACCTAACGTTCTCCTTAAAACAGAATATACAAGGGCAAGAGTCTAATTGTTAGGGGCCCTGTGTCATGTCTCTTCTTTGCAGATTTGATAGTTCATTTAGTCTAGCTGTCTTTGATTTAGTCTTTGAATTGTCCATGTGAATATTTCCTTTCAATTGACAGTAACAGTTTGTGTCAAGAGGCTTGGACACAATTAGGTCATTGAAAACGTACAACAAAACTGTCTTTGAATAAATAAAGTACGCTGACAATAAGCTCCTGGAGGGGCCACAACCTCAACACTGTTGAAAATTGAAAAGGAGGACATGCCTTATGAAACCAAACCGTTTAAATGCACTCATCAATTTTTGCAAAGAACAGTGAATATATATTGAGCTAGAATGCTACCAGGGACTCATTGATATAGCCATTAAAAAGCCTCTAGTATTGTGGTTGAGGGTGTAAAAAACGTATTCATGTTGTTTGTTGCACACTCACGCCACCCTGGAAAAAAATGTTTGACATAAAACTAAAAGCCAAACTGAATGATGATAATAATAACAAATTTCAGCGTATGTAAACTTTTTACATGACCTGTATCTAGAGAAGGCACATATTGTTGCAAATATCATACACCCTTGAATCATTTTGTTTTTAATTATCAGGAATCCCACAGAGATTTTCCACAGTGAAGGAGCTGGTCAAGTTCGCCACTATGGTGATCTTCACAGGCTCGGTCCAGCATGCTGCTGTGAACTCTGGACAGGTGAAGTTTTGTGTTTTACAGACAAAATCTGCTCAGCTGTTCTATTTTGTTTGACTACCTTGTAGAGATTTTGAAATTGTTTTATCCTTGATGGATGCAGTTTAGCAAAACATAATCCAAAGTGAACTATGCGTATTTATACATTTTAATTATATATACTTTATAATACGGTACTCAACAAATGCGACAAACTGTTAGAAAATGTTTCAAGTATTTGTGTTTTCTGTAATAAGAATTTGCCAAGCGAGTAAGCCCAAAATGTGTTTGTTAGTGTACAATTAAATGTTGTGTAATTATTCTTCATTCTGGTTTAGATTATTGTAACTATCCCACATACTTTGCTCCAGTTGTTTGAAGCAACAAAGAATTACAAATAGGCTGGTGCTGCATTATTGCATAATGCCCAAAAAAAAGTAATTAACCCAACAAACTGTTTGATTTGTTATTTGTGGTATTCTTTTAAACCTTATGATCAGTTATTTGTTCACCCCAGTTTGACTTTGGTGGCTGGATGCCCAACCTGCCAAGTTCCCTTCGATGTCCCCCACCGACTAAAAAGAACGAAACAACTGAGGACACGATACTGTCGGCACTGCCAGACATAAGCACAACTCTCAAAGCCCTGGACATGTTGTACTTGCTGACTCGGAAGTTCAGTGACTTTGTAAGTAGGAAAACCTGAACAAACTTTCTAATTCATACTTTGTAATGATGTGTAAAATACACTGATTTTGTTGGTTAGTCTGTTATTTTCCAGCTCTTAAGATGGAACAATATAATGCAGAGGATAGTGTTCAGTATATTTTAAAATAAATCTTTCATTTCATTATATCATGTTGTTCTAGGCTAAAGTTAAGCTCAAATTTATAAAGAACATTTATATACTATACAAGTGAAAAGCAAAACAAAGTTTAGAGATGCAGAAATACATGCAGATATCTTCTTACGTTTCTATGTATTAATTTCAGTTGTTAATTGACAAATATTCAAATGTCAGTAGAAAATATTTTAAGTGTTTCAATTATGTCATCAGGTCCCTTTTGGCACTTACCCAGAGGACCACTTCACTGAGGAGGAACCCCGCAAGCTGATAAAAATATTCCAAGAAAGGCTGAAAAAGTTGAGTGCACATATCAAGGAGAGAAACAAGAAACTGGATGTCCCATACAAATACATGGATCCAGCAGAGGTAGAAAATAGTGTGGCCATTTGAAAATCAGCTGATATGACCTCCTTTTTTTTTTTTTTTTTTTTTTTACCAAATTCAGATACGGATTCACAACAAAAGATATAAGGAGGAAATATATGTTTTAATTTTTACTAATCTTTCATGGGGGCAAAAAGGAAACTTTTGGGGACCTTTTATTAACATTATAAAGCATGGTTGTTCTGTATGGATCATCAGTTAAGGTTCTTTGGATTAAAAAATCAAGACTACCAAAATCAGGTACAATGTAGAACATCTTTGGGAAAAAATTGAAGTCATACTTTAGATCTCAAGAGTGTGTGCTTTTTGATTTTATTTTTTTAATTAGCCTGTGTGGGTTTATTCATCATTGGTTATATTGTTATGGGTGGTGGATTTGCATTTGTTATTAGCTTTGCTAATGACCAAAGTTGCTCTGTAACCTTTTATGTTGACATTTTAAAAAGTTACAATTTTTATGGGGATAGGATATTTGGATGACTGTTTGTGTAAAATGTTAGATATCAAAAGATGTAATACATATTATGGCACACAACCATAATTTTTGAACAATGTCAAAGATATTTGATTTGCAAGCAATATAAATATATTGTCAAACTAAATCAATAAACCTTCTAATTGGTGTTGGAATGAAACATTTTTCGTTTTCTTTGTCTAAACACTAGCTGGATCTTTTGAATTATTATTTGTATGTTTGTACATGTTTTTATTTATTTTTTCAGCAGTGAGTTTGCAAATTTATTTAGATGTTAATTTCATTAATTTAACTTAATTCAAAACCCTGTGTTTCAAACTAACCTTTACATTAAGCTTTTTTACTCATTATCAGTCATTTTACTTTGATAATCAAGTCTTAATGTTGTACCATTTCCTTAAAACAAATCCAATTTCAGGGGTACTTTATATTCTTCTTCCTGATAAAATTAGAATAGGATAAATGAGTTTTCTTGTCAAGCCTTACATCTCTCCTTTGCGCTGTTACAAGATATCGTCGCATTGTGTTGGTGTGCAAAAGGAAATAAAGGTGTGCCAAATGTGAAGGAGACTATAAGTATGATGAATATGGGGCTGATGTACAGGCAAAGTGTAACTGTGGAGGTCATCATAGTGTCACCTATGAAGGATGTCAGTCAAGAAAAAGAGCAGCAGAAATACAACAGCTAAAAACAGTTTCACACACCAGCTGTTTAAAGGCAGTAAAGAAAGTGCAAGAAAAAAAAAGCAGTTCAAAGAAGTCCAGAAATTTCTCTGAAAGCAAGAACTGGGCCAGGTCAAAGAGGAATGTCTGGAATGGAAATGACAAAGGATAAGTTAAGTCTGTCCATAGCTTATTTTATTAATTGCACTGATCAATTGAAACAGAAAAAAAATCTAAACTATGGTGAAAGGTGCAGAAAATTCCTAGCTGTAAGGGATCTATCTTGGGAATTAAAGACAAAAGTCTTGAGACAGATGGGAATACTGTGGGAGGAGGAATATAATGATTATTCTTCAAAGGAATGCAAGGAGCTTAATAGCAAATGGTTAAGAATTTAAAGGATATGTAATTTATTTAAAAAGCAAACCTGATAATATTTGTCTTCAATTAATGATAGTATTCAAAGAGAAGGGGAACAGGGAAGTGGAGGAGGTTGTGTAATATTTATAAAACAATATACAATACAGATTTTCAGGAAAGGGAAAGAAGTGAGAATGGATAGCTGTAGAAATGTGGATAGAAAATGACAATATTAAAATATTTAGCTTTTATAATCCATGCAAAAAACTTTATTTAGATGAAATTGAGGGGACTGATGGGTCTCTGGGTCCATGGCTGGATCTGCTCTGGCGTAGATGGCTGCCGGCGGGGCCTGTGTGCTCGCTGCTGCAGCTCCCTGGGGCTTCTGCACTGTGGCTGCTGGGATGTTCCCCTGGAACTCTTCCCTGCTCTTCTCTGAGGGGTTCGGTAGTCCCGGCGGTGGATCTCCTGGCGTTCCTGTGCTCTGGGGGCCTTCGGATGTTTACGGCTCAGATCTCCTCCGTGTCTGTCCCAGGTCTAGGGGGACAGGTCCCACTGAATCTAACACCTGAATCTAAACCTGTGGGTTTAGATTCAGGTGTTAGCAGATACACAAATGTTGTATATTGAGTCGCATTTACCACTAAATACATCTTGCATTGATAGGTACCTGGCATCTTTTTGGTAAAAAAGCTGTTAATATGAACATTTCTGCAGGTGTAGAAGCAAGCAGGGTGTTATCTTGTATTCTCTTCATCCTTCTTTCTTTCCTTCATTCTTTTCTCCTTCTCGCCCCTTTTCCTTTTTGCCTCCCTTTCTCTCTTTCGTGCTTCTTTTTTTTCCTTGTCATTTTTGTCTCCATGTCCGTAACAATTGAAATAATCCAGTTCTAGCAGTTTCTAATAAAATTGCCTTTTAATAAATATCAAGCAGCTTTAAAGCGTTAGCTGTAATGCTCCACTTGTGAAAGTAAATTTGTTGAGCTTTTCTTGGCACTCAGACAACAATTCTGAGCGCTACTCTGCCGGACAGGATGTATTTAAAAATAAAGAAAGGAAAAGATGAATTTGAGGAAATTATTAAAATTTGTGAAGGAAAAGTAATTTGTTGCAGCAAGAAAAATTGGAAGTCATTACTATCCGATACTAACTGAAGCGGGTTTGCAGATAGAAAAATATTATAATTAAGGTGTAGAAAGATTGATTTTTAAAAGCGCAGATTGGGAAAAATATAAAGGGATGAAGAAATGCAAAAAAGTTAATATTGATGTGAATGTAGATAATTTAAATGATTTTGTTTGTGAAGCCCTTTTAGGAGCAACCTGCAAGCAGTATAAAGGAAAAAAAAAGAAACTGTAAAAAGAAAACAACACCACGGTGGACAAAATAATTTTTTTATGAATTTTGGTTTAAATATTTGTTAAATAGAAATAAAGACTTTCTGAATTTTACTGTACATAAAAGGTTACAAGCTCTTGTTAAAAGAACAGTAAAAAATAAAATAAAGATTTATTGGGGAAATTTTTGTAATTCAGTAGGTGGAGAAACATAAATTTAAAAAGTTTGGGGAATGATAGAAAGAATGAATGGAATTTAAAGGAGAATCTGTTCTGAAGGATGGAGATGTAAGTGCTATAACAGTAGGAGATTTTCGCAGAATTTTGTTCACGGAGCTTGTAATGTAAGTATAGAAGGACAAAGAGGAAGAGACTGCATGATCAACAAAAACATTCATTTGTTAGGAAACAATGTAAATAACAATGAATTATTAAATGATCCTTTTTCTATTACAAATTTATACAATGCTCTCAGGAAATCAAAACTCATGTCCCAGGAAAAATCTAATTTCTTACATTATGATTAGTCAGCATAGTAAGATATCTAAAAAGGTTTTCTTGGAATTTTAAAACAATGTCATGGAAGAAGGTTGTTTACTCAAAGCCTGGAAAGAAGCAATGACCGTGCCAGTTCTAAAACCAGGAAAAGAGTTTTAAAATCCATCGGATTATAGACCAATCGTGTAGCACTTCAATTGGTTTAATCGTTAAAACATTATAAAACTGCTAATGCACACATTAATAATAATTCAATGGTTGCAGTATAAGAGTTAAAAACAATGGATACATTTATTATGTTATTATACACCGATTCCAAAAGGTGGCAGTGTAGCCCACAGACGTTTTCTTTTAAATTCAATTCAATTCGAAAATATTTTCTTCATCCCAAAGGAAAATTAAATGTTGTTGTAGCTCATTATGAAGGTTTCTTCAAAGAGCCGTTGTAGATGCTGATGGCTGTGGGCAGGAAGGATCTCCTGTAGCGCTCCGTCTTACAGCAGATCTGAAG
>JAHUTJ010002498.1:0-12579 GCA_036250325.1 Characodon lateralis | reverse complement strand
GTATTCTTATAGAGAAAATATACAATACCTCTTTTGGATTTTACTTATGCACAACTATTGACTAATATGCACACATTTCCGTCTTTACATACACATTGTTTTTGACAGCGTTCTTACCCCATAAATATAGCCTACTCTTTATTGGTCTGCATGTTGTGGTTTATAGAAAATTTCTTGTGTTTCAAACAACATCTAAATTACACTCTTCTGAAGTGTTCCATTTTAGGAGGTTGCTATTTGATAGCCTAAGATCTAAAGTATGACGCTTCTTCATTTATATCCTGTGGACTAAAGAAAAATCATAAACCATAATATTCTGGAAATATTCCAGAACGCTGAAATAGTGATGTTACATTTTCAAGATATTTACCGTCTTCAAGTACATTACCCTCTGTCCATGCATTCTGAAACCTTTTTTAAAACTGCACCTTGAAGTTTATTGAAATTGACTTACAGTGATGTGTTAATTATTCAACAATAGCAAGACAAACATTACAGAATCATTTACCTACTGACAGTACATTAATCTTTAATACATATGGCACCTTTCTGTAAAAGCTGCAAAAACTGCAAGGTTAGCAAAAGTAAGAACACTTACAAACTGGTTTGTATATCATTCCTTGCATAACCAATGAATGCACTTTTAGGAACAAAGCAAATTCTTTAAGATGTGGGGCATTGTGGCAGATGTCGGGGGGTGCCTGGGTTTGGGGTATCTGGGGTGTCCCAGGACTGGGGTCGCAGGGGGGTCTGGCACCGGGGGCTCTGACCCCAACTGGGGTGGGGCTTTGGTGGCTATCAGGGCTGGCATCAGCTGGCTGCATGCAGTGATTTTGGGGAGCCAGTGCCGGTGGACATAGGTTACTGTACTGGTAGCTGGGCTGCTCCTGGGCAGGTCTGGGATGGGCTTGGGGGCTCTGAGTTCCTGGGGTGTGTCGACCTCGGGCTGGGGTTCTGGCTGGGCCGCGGAGGCTTGGGTCCGGGGGTGTATGTCACCGGGGTTTTGGGCCGGCGCATGCTCTGGCACCTGGCACCAGCCCAGGGGCCTTCGGTGTATCGGTGGACGTAGGTGCCTCTTAAACTGGCGGGTAGGTACCATCTCATTGCAGGTGCTCTCTCCTTCAAGGAGTGCACTCTACTGGAGGGGTGGAGGATCTGTGGGAGGGGGTGGGGGTGAGTCAACCTAGGTGTCTAATGTCTTATATGTTCTGGGAGTTGTTCAAATGTTGGGGTGGGTATAGGTTTTCTTCTGGGGTGGAGGTGGGCGGTTGGCCTTGGGTGGGGATGGACATCGTTTGGACCCAGGTGGTTCCAGTTCGCATTCTGGTTCCTTGTTTGGGTCTCGGTTCTGTCTGGGAGAGGGGGGTCGGAGGGGTCCTCATGGTTTGGACAGGCAGGCTGGCCAGGGTTGATCTCGGGGTGGACTGGTCTTGGCTTCTTGGTGGGTTTTGGTTTTGGCTGTGTGGGCGCTTTGCCTTTTTTTGGCTTCGGTGTGGGTTTCCTCGCGTGGCTACTTCTGGCAGGGACATGGGGTTCGGGCATGTTTTTGGACCTTTTTTGGACGTTTGGATGTTGGTGGTTCTGCGTCTTCGGAGGAGTGCAGCCTCTTTGCTATGCGTGCTGTGGCTTTTCTGTGCCCCCCTTCTGCTTGCTGGGCTGGCGTCTTTCTTTTGGGCAAGTGGTGCATCGCAGGGTCTGCTTGACTGCCTGGCTGGCCCTGGGGGTCTTGGTTTGTTTGTCTATGGGGTTGTGCATGTGCCTATGCTGGCCCAGAGTTTGCATTTGGGTGGGCCTGCCATTTTGGGTCGGTTGTTTCTTGTTGGCGACCTTGGTGTTGGTGTGGGACGTGTTTGGTTTCCCCACTTGCCTGATAGTGGCTGTGGTCCAGTGACAGGCATCCGGGACTGGGCGCTCTGTTGGCTCTGCCCTGTTGGTTCGTGGGTGGTTGGGCATGTTGGTCATGTGCCCTCCTTTGGGTGGCGTATTCTGGTCTGCTATTTTTTCTGTAGTGGGGCCGCATTCTTGGTCGTTGCTGCACACACTTCTGGCTGGCTCCTGTTTGTTGGGGGTCGGTGGCTCCTTCGGGCGGGGGGGTGTTGGTCCCAGGTTTCGGTCGGTTCACGGGGCCTGGTCCCTGTCCCTAGCCTTTCGCCCAATGGATGTGCCTATGCCTCTGTCCTTTGTTGGAACTTGCCAAATGGGGGTGCCTATTGGGGTCAGCCAGGGAGCTGGCTCCCTGGGACAGCATTTTGCCCCCCAGTCCTTCCCTGCCCATCCCTGGACACCTCCCTCCGCCCACTCCATCAGACTACCACTCATGTAGGGCCTTGGGGTGCAGGTGCGTCATTGGAGGGTTTTCCATCTCTGCGGTCCAATGGCAGTCTGTGACCCAATTTTATTGTACAACTTTTAAACTCATTTGTAACATTTTCATGGCATTCACATGTAGGGCCTTGGGTGTGAGCATGGTCAATGACATCAAGAGGGAGGGTATTTTACCCTAACCTAGGGTGCCTCCGCTCACCTCTAAGGGTTAAGTTGCATGTAGACATTGAGGGTTCTGGGTGGAGGGGGCATGGCAGACCCTCTTCCCCACCTATTTTTCTTTTTAAATGCACACTACAAGAACACGCATCAACACCACATTTGAGTGGGCTTGGGCTCTATTCACAGCCCTGTTTGCTATACTCGGCCTGGAGTGGTTAGCCTGCCTGGCCTGGTTACCTGGCTGGTGCATGTTTCCCTCTCACAGACTGATGGGCTGGGGCTGCTGGTGCTGGCCAAATTGATGGGCGGGCTTGGCGGTTTGCTGCTCTGCTGGCACACCGCTGTTCTGTCTGGGGGGGGGGGATCGAGGCAGCGGGCTAGAGGGTGGCGTGGGGGGGTTGTGTCCTCTTCTTGGATGTGGGGTCGCCACCATCTGGATCGGCTGAGCGGTGTTGGTAGAGCTGAGCTGCATAATGTTTCTACCTGGGCTATCGTTGCAGTGGCAGTGATGTGGTGTGTCTGTGTGGTTGCGGGGGCGTGGAGGGGGACACCGGCTCCGGGTGCTTGCCGCTGGCCGGGGACCTCTTGCGGGGTGAGTTTGTCCATTCTTCGTGTGGGGGTTCCATTGTGAGCTCAGTGCTCGACGGTGTTGCCCTGTTGCGCCTGTGGGCAGGGGCTGGGGTGGCGTCGCGGCGGGCCCTTGCTGTCGCAGCGTTCTGTGTGGTGTGGGCAGGACGCGGCCGGGGTGCTTGGAGTGGGGCTGTATGTCGAGCTTGCACTGTGTGGATATTGCTTCGTCGGCTTTTTGGGGATCAAGTTCACCTGTGGGGGATGTGCTCATGTGCTGTGGAAACGTTATTAATGGCGTTTGGGTACGGGGGCATGTGTGCAATATCTGTGTCCTGGTTGGGGGTGGCCCTGTCGGGCAATTCAAGTCGGGGTTCATTGGGGGTGGGGGGCTAATGGGGTTGGGATTGGAATTTATTGGGAGGTTGGGACTATTTTATTCTGTGGCAGCCCCAATTGGCGGGCTGGTTTGGACCAGGTGGACCCGGTCTGCATGTCTCCACCCCCGGAAGGAAGGGGGCCACCTCCTGGATCCGGAGGCTGGTAGTCCCTATAGGATATCTGCACCTGGACCTGGGAATGTAGAGTATGTATGGGGAGTGTGAATGAGTGTACGACGTCAATTGTTATTTGTCTTTACGTTGGGTGCGTGGGTGTGAGTGTTTTTATGTGTAAGGTACGCATGAGGGTGGGAATGTGTGATTGTGACTGTGTGTGCCTGTTTTTGTGTCAGGTTTGGTCTTGGGCTACGCCCTCTCCTGGATCAGTTTAGGCCGCCCATCAAATGTGGGGCCTATTTCCTCCCCGCCACACTACCTGTCGGTGGTTAGTGTCTCTGCCCTCCGGTGTACTTGTGGTTCTCGATAGCCGAGGCCGGTTGCTTTGGTGTGTGCTGGCAGCCCCCCGGTAGCTGCTTGCTGGGGTCTGGACCCCTGGGCTCTGTTGGGCCTCTGCTTGGGGAGTGATATTTCCCGGAATCTATGGGTCCATGGTTAGATCTGCTCGGGCATAGACAGCTGCCGGTGAGGCCTGTGGGCTCATCACTGCACCTCCCTGGAGCTTCTGCGCTGTGGCTGCTGGGTGGTTCCTCTGGGACTCTCCCCTGCTCTTCTCTGGGGGGATTGTGGCGTGAGTGATTTAGGCCACAGAGCCTGATGTTAAAACTGTGTTTTAGAGTGAGTCCTTACCATTTGATGACTCTCTCTCTTGAACAGTAAACAAGCTCACCTCTTTGTGTGTGTTTCTCTTCCTGATCCAAGTGTTGATCGCCTGTTCACCTTCACAGAATCTCCACTAGCTCTCCTGAAAGCCTTGGAAAGCCTTTGGAAGACTCATTCCTTACATTGGCGTCTCCTTGGGAACCATTGCCTGAACCTCCCTTCTTGTTTCACGGCTGCAGCTTACATGCTGCCTGCACAGAAATCTTCGCTGTCACCGCTTCTTACTCACCTACCTGTCCACCCTCCCTTGCTGCTCGGATTCCATCTGTGAATGAGAAAAAACATCTTCAAAACCCAAACTCCAGTCAAACCAGTTCAGTAATGTGACTTATTTTTTACTCCAGATCATCATTCAGTTCAAGACCATGGCCACATGGAGACCTGTCTCCAGTCCAATCGACTACCTTCTCTCACCTTGTTAAACAAAAAAAAAAAAAAGCATTTTGAATCCTTCTTGCTTTGTTGTAATTGCAACCAGTTCTGAGTCTTACAGAACAATTATGACACACTCTGAGCTGTATTCCTTAGGGAAATACAGCACAGCGCACCCATTACTGTGGCAGGCGCACTGATCTGTCTGTCGATCTTCCGCTCCATTCTTCCTTCACTCGTTAACTACACCCTGAGATACTTGAACTCCTCCACTTGAGGCAGGAACTCCCCTCAAACCTGAAGAGGACAAGTCACCTTTTGGGTCGAGAACCATGGCCTCGGACTTGCACAAACTGATCTTCATCCTAGCCACTTCACGCTCGGATGAGAACCGCCCCAGTGAAATTTCTAGGTCTTGGCTAGAGGGGGCCAGCAGGACCACGTCATCTGCAAAAAGAAGAGACAAAATCCACTGGTCCCCAAACCAGACCGCCTCCGGCCCTAGGCCACGCCTAGAAATCCTGTCCATAAATGTTCTAAACAGGACTGGTGACAAGGAGCAGCCCTGTCAGAATCCAACATGCACCGGGAACAGGTCCGACTTATTGCCATCAATGCGGACCAAACTCTTGCTCCACTTGTGCAGAGACCGGATGGCCCCTAATAAAGGGCCCAAGATTCCATACTCCTGGAGCACCCCCCGCAGGGCACCATGAGGGACACAGTTGAATGCCTTCTCCAGGTCCACATATGGACCGGTTGGGCAAAATCCCATGAATCCTCAAGTATCCTGCAGAGGGTATAGAGCTGGTCCAGTGTTCCATGGCCAGGACAAAAACCACACTGCTCCTTCTGAAGCTGAGGTTCAACTATCGGCCGGACTCTCCTCTCCAATACCCTGGTGTAGGCCTTACCGGGGAGGCTGAGGAGTGTGATCCCCCTGTAGTTGGAACACACCCTCCGGTCGCCCTTCATATGAAGGGGGACCACCACCTCAGTCTGCCAATCCAGAGGCACTGTCCCCGACCGCCATGCAATGTTGAAGAGGCGTGTCAACCATGACAGCCCTACAACATCCAGAGACTTGAGGTACTCGGGATCTCATCCACCTCCAAAGTCCTGCCACCGTGGAGCTTTTTAACCACCTCGGTGACTTCAGCCTGGGTGATGAAAGAGTCTAACCCCACGTCCCCAGCCTCTGTTTCCACCAGGGAATGAGTGATGGCAGGATTGAGGAGATCCTCGAAGCACTCCTTCCACCACCCAATAATGTCCTCAGTCGAGGTCAGCAGCTCCCCAGCCAGACTTGAACAGTGTTGGCGAAGCACTGCTTCCCCTCCTGAGGCGCCGGATGGTTTGCCAGAATCGCTTCGAGACCAACCAGTAGTCCTTCTCCATGGCCTCACCAAACTCCTCCCAGGCCCTAGTTTTTTGCCTTTGCCACAGCCCGGGCCAAGGCACACTTGGCCTCATGGTACCTGCCAGCTGCCTCAGGAGTCCCACAAGCCAACCACAGCCGATAGGACTCCTTCTTCAGTTTGACAGTGTCCCTTACTGCCGTTGTACACCACCGGGTTCGGGGATTAACGCCGCAACAGCAGACCTTACGGCCGCAGCTACGGGCAGCAGCATCGACAATAAATGCGGAGAAAATGGTCTACTCAGACTATGTCTCCATCATCCCCCAGAATATGGTCAAACCTCTCCCGGAGGTGGGAGTTGAATACATCCCTGGCCCAGGGCTCTGCCAGACATTCCAAGCAGACCCTCACTATGCGCTTGGGCCTGCCAAGTCTGTCCGGCTTTCTCCTCTTCCAGCGGATCCAACTCACCACCAGGTGGTGATCAGTGGATATCTCAGCCCCTCTCTTCACCAGAGTGTCCAAAACATGGGGCCGAAGGTCTGACAACACTACAACAAAGTCGATCATCGACCTCCTGCCTAGGGTGTCCTGGTGCCAAGTGTACTGATGGACACCCTTATGTTTGAACATGATGTTCAGGTGTCACTGTCGTTCCCACGTGGGCGTTGAAGTCCCCCAACAGAATAATGGAGTCCCCCGGGAGGGGCACTATCCAGCTCCACCGACAGGGATGCCAAGAAGGCCGGGTACTCCACACTACCGCTCGGCACGTAGACCGAAACGACAGTCAGAGACCTGTCCCCAACCCGAAGGCGTAGGGATGCGACCCTCTCATCCACTGGGGTAAACCCCAACACAAGATGTTGGGGGACAATAAGCAAACCCACCCCAGTCCGCCACCTCTCCCCATGGGCCATTCCAGAGTAGAAGAGAGTCCAGACCCTCTCGAGGAGATGGGTCCCTGAGCCCATGCTGTACGTGGAGGCGAGCCTGACTATTTCTAGTTGATATCTCTCGACCTCCCGCACAAGCTCAGGCTCTTTGCCCCCCAGCAAGGTGACATTCCATGTCCCTAGAACCAGTCTAAGCATCTGTGCCTCGATTTTATAGTCCTCATGAAGGTATCTCGAACCCCTCTTTGTCTGTTCCGTCACCTAGAGCCTGTTTGCCATGGGAGACCCTACCAGGGGCATTTAAGCCCCAGACAACATAGCCTCTAGGATCATTCGAGCACTCAAACCCCTCCACCAGGTTGAGGTGGCAATTCAAGGAGGCCATTTACCTAAAAAGGTTGTTAGTTTTCAACCTAGGAAATATTTCCTAAATATTAATTTAATTAAAGTTGATAACTAATTAAACACCATTAAGCCCCATTTATCCAGAAAAGTTTGGTTCTTATTCAAAACAATATTTCCTTAATATTTCTTTAAATATTATTTTAATAAATAAAGGCAGCTAATTAAACACCGTTGAGAATTGGTCATCCAGAAGGTTGGTTTTATTTAGCAAAATCATTCTTTAAAATATTATTTCATTAAAATAATGTTTTATCTGATCTTGCATTGTGAATGATTGTTTAAAGGCATACCAATTACTGCCTAAGTTAGTTCCAAGACTAACTTAACTTCATCTCCAGATTATTCAAGATAATTCTGGGTTCTCAAACATAAATATTGCATGGTAATATTGCATCACTCTTTGGGTCATGGTTTTCAACCATCTTTGATCAACTTGTTTATATTTTAAATAGCCCATTAGTCTTCCTCATTCTTTCATTCTGCTTGGTAGTTTAGTTGGGTTGTTTTAGCATAGCAAAGAGTTTGTTGATTGAAATATGTTTGACTTTGAGTTGACTTATTTTTGTTAATAAATTCTTGTATTTTAAGAAATTGGGTATTCATTCTGTGTGTGCAGAGTTTATACTGTTCAATAATGTCAGAGCTTGTCTCATCCCTTTGAATTTTGTCCTAATACCACTGCCTTATTGGGCTGGTGTTCACAGGAAAACCCCTTAACAGACCAAAATATTATTTAATTAAATATTAAAGTATTAATAATAAATAATATATTCATATTCATGATCACAACACGTATGTATATATACGTGTTGTATATATACTCTGAACATACAGAGAGTGAGAAATTTACTGGTTTTCCCGCACAGGCAACCCATAAGTCAAATCCACCTGAAGACGTGGTGAACCGCCAAACATTTATTTGGACGGCGTGAATCCGGTAACGTCATTCCTCATGCAAATGGTTTCACGTAGTCCTTCCATTTGTCTTTCTGCTTGTGCTCCAAAGTCCCCAGCATGCTGAGTAGAGTCCGGTTGAACCTCTCAACTGGGTTTCTCCGAGGATGGTAAGGTTTGTCCTTGATTCAACAATTCCAGCAAATTGGCAGAGTTCCCTAATTAGTTTGGACTCAAAGTCCGGTCCTTGAACTGTGTGTAATAGAGTCGTTCAGGGATCCCATAGCATACAACGAAGTTCTCCCACAGACACTTTGCCACTGTCTTTGTCTTTTGGTTAGCTGTAGGTATAGCTATTGCAAACTTTGATGATACGTGAAAACGAGGATATCCCTTGTATTGCTGTGATCTGGTCGAGTGACAAGTAGTCCATGCAGAGTAACTCCAAGGGATGGGTGGTTTTGATGTTAATGACTGGTGCTGATCTTTCTGGGAATGCCTTGCGCCTCACACAACAACTGCGGGACTTGATCTTGGCATCTCATCAGCTGCCATATGAGGCCAGAAAAATCGGGAGCGTACGAGGTCCAAAGTCTGCTCAATGCCTAGGTGACCCATGTCATCATGTCAGCTTTTAAGGGCTACTGACCGCAGCTCCTCCGGAAACACTAGCTGGAATGAGACTTGTTCTCCATCATGTCTCCTCTGATACAAGATGTCTTCGTGTAGCTCAAGATGATTCAGCTCCCTTAGCAACAACACCATGTCTGGAAGTTATTTTCTTGCAGCTAGGGGAAGCTTCTCCCCTGTCTCAATCTAGTGGATGACTTCTCTGATAACTATATCAACACGCTGCTATTCCTTGAGGTCTGAATTCAACAGGGAGGGAACAATCTGCAGTTCTTGAAAGTTTTCCCTGGCGTAGCAGTCTGGAATTGCTTTAACTGAAGATCTCAGGGACTCAGCCAGAGTGAAAGAACCCTCTGCCAAACTACCTGACTGAGAGGTGACAAGGCAGCAGCGACAAATGGCAGATACAATGTCAGGGTTGAGTTCTTCCAAATCACCCGTTCAATAACATGTTCTTTAGTAAATTTGTTGATCACGTCCCCTTCTTCCTGTAGGGATAGATCAGCAGGTTGACTCAGAGGGCGGCAAGATAGAGCGTTTGTGTCGTGGTTCTGCTTTCCTGCTTGATACTGCAGCTAAAAAGTGTAGGTAGACAGTGGTGGCGATTGCTTTAAGACTGCAAGGGAAGCTCAGCGTCCCTTAAAATGTCAAAAAATAAGTGATCAAATATATACTGTTGTGTGTACATGTCATTGACTAAATATGCGCTACAACGCGCTCAACTTTTGTTCAGAATCAGCTTCTTATCCCTGGNAGGGAAGCTCAGCTTCCCCTAAAATGTCAAAAAATAAGTGATCAAATATATACTGTTGTGTGTACATGTCATTGACTAAATATGCGCTACAACGCGCTCAACTTTTGTTCAGAATCAGCTTCTTATCCCTGGTAAAGACGCGGCTTTCGTCTCACTCATTCCGGCAGCTTCACAGTGCTTTAAACAGTGAGTTCAATAGCGAAGCAAAAATGCTGGGCTTTGTCCCGCCCATCGGAAGCTCAGCGTCTCTGGGGGTCTATAGGGCAGTGAGCTGGCCTCGGCTGGCCCGGACGCTCAGCTTCTGCATGATGATTGGATGATCTGTCTGAGGCTGAATCCCTTTTTGATTGACAGCGAAATGAGCAAATCAACGATCTTAAAATTGAGCTTCCCCTCCTTGAAAGACCAGCACCCGCCACTGGTGGACAGAGCTGCAAGCTATCTATGACTGGCAGCATCCAACTTTGCTGATGTTAACAAAGTTGGCCCCATAAAGATAGTCATGAAATTTCTCACACACTCTACTTCAGTGCAAAAAATCCTACTTTGTGTGAAGGATATCATTGGAGATTACTCTCAGCTGACCACCTTGTTCTTGGTATAGTGCCGCTCCAAGGCTGGTGGTGCTGGCATCCATATGCTAGATGTATGGCAGCTTCAGGTTGGCAAAGCCTGAGACTGGGGAAGTGGTCAACTTCTCAATGAGTGTTTCAAAAGCAGACTGGCAAGCCAAGGACCAGCGCTCTCCAATGTGGCTGTTTTGTGTCCTGGATCTTGGCTAGTTTGGACATTTTCTGAGACTTGGAGGTAGGTGTATAAGCACATGTCAAATCAATGAGAGGTTTGGCAATGGTTGAGTACCCTTTTATGAACCTCCAGTAATATCCAGCAAATTCTAGAAATAAGTTCAGCTCCATCAAAGTATTTGGAATTGCCCAGGATTTTGAGGCAATGATCTTATCCAGATTGGTCTCGAATCCTTTTTCTGAAATAATATGTGCTAAATACTTTACAGACGACTGAAAAATTTTACATTTCTCAGAAGAGAGTTTCAAACATATTCTGATGTAACACCAGCAACAGCCTTCGTTCATGCCCTTCCAGTGAATCTGAGATCATCAAGGAAAGCTCGCACTTCTATTGCTGCCTTGCTGTTGTTGTTGATGGCAAAATTGCAGTAGTTTGACCACTGCTTTATAGCCATTAGCAGTTGGCTGGAAGTGGGAGTAATCACTCCCCATATACTGGGTGTATAAGGGCTCCAATGTGTTCATGCCAATCAGCACCAGAGATTGCTGGGTTCCAACATATGGGACAATAAGTGTTAGTGTGGTGACGTCATCTCCCAAGAATTCACTCGAAAATGTGACAAAACGGAAGGATTAACTGAATAACCAATAGTGGCAGTAGCTGCTAAATCACTTTTATCGTCTTCTGAGAAAACCTTGACCTCAGCGGCTGTGAGGTGGAGCTCGTTGACAGTCTGACCAAGCAGAGACATCACCCCATTCAAGACAACTGTAAAATCCTGTCTGGTTAATTTTGCAACCCTCTGTAAGCCAGACAGGTAGGTTTTAGTCTGCATCTTGCCCACCTCATCCACACAGACTGTAGACAGATCTAAAATGTCATAGGCGATCTTTTCTTTCTCACAAATGAACATGTAAGGCAGAAATGGCCGCAATGTAGCCAACACAGTGCCAGAACTGTATTCGACAACAATCGAATGATGGAAAATTGACTCTGTTTCATCAATAAATTCAAATTTCAAAATCGAACCATACTGCTTTAAAAAAAATCTAATACTTTGTCATCTGTTTCAGTTTTTGACGCATCCTGAATTAACACTGTATTTGGAATCTTGATGCCATGTTTTCGAATATTCACATTTTTGGTTTTTGCATATCAAATATATAATTACCAAATACATTTGTTCCTCTCAATTCCTGGCTAGCTCACCACATCATGTAACCTTTATGTTACTCAATTTGCGTGAGCTGAATGTTATTAACAACCACACTTATGATATAGGCTAGTATCAGAAAATCTAGAATTGATTCTAGGAGAAGAGAGACAAATAAAGACACAAAATATATTTTGGTGCCAAAAGGTACCATATATTGTGGAATATAACACTTACAATAAAGAGAATGGCCATTCATATACAAACAATATAGCTGGTCAAATTCAGAATTAATTCATAAGTTCAAAGTCCATTCAATTAAATACAATGCGTATGCGGAGTATTTTCTTTCTGGAGTATTTTCCTTCTGGAGTATTTTCCTTCTGAATGTAATGCAAGAGTTCATATTGTGCCCAAATGCCAGACTACAGGTCTAGTGTGACACCAGTGGGGGAAATTTGTCCATGGGTATTGGGAATGGAATCAAGGCATAAGTGGATGGGCCGTTCAACTAAATTTTGCTCAGAGCGGGAAAAAAACAGAAGGTGGCTGCCCGAGGGAGCTTCCTACCAGGCCAACAACGTGGTTGATGTTCAGTTAATTTGAAGTCCAGAAAAAAATTCTTTAGGCTGTTAGCCTGGAGAGTTCATAAGGCTCCTAGCTCGCCATCAGATCTGGCCTGTATAAAAAGGACAGGGCCAATTAAGTTTCCAGTGTGCACAAATTATCAAAAACATATGAAAAATAGCCATGCAAATTTGACAAATTAGCAATATAAATATCAATATATAGACTGTTCAGAAAAAGTTAATTCAATCTGAATAAATAACATAGTGCTCTTATGTCAAAATATTTCACACCTCAAGTACTCGTACTCGTACTCGTACTCGTACTCGTCGTCTTCCGCTTATTCGGGACCGGGTCGCGGGGGCAGCAGACTCAGCAGAGACACCCAGACGTCCTTCTCTCCAGACACCTCCTCCAGCTCCTCCGGGTGGAGCCCAAGGCGTTCCCAGGCCAGCCGAGAGACATAGTCCCTCCAGCGTGTCCTGGGCCGTCCCCTGGGCCTCCTCCCGGTGGGACGTGCCTG
>JAHUTJ010002497.1:0-12581 GCA_036250325.1 Characodon lateralis | reverse complement strand
TGAATCTGACTGCACTGTTCAATGATTAGGATTAATTGGAATGTATGTACCTGACTGTTGTGAAGTGCCTTGAGACAACATGTGTTGTGAATTGGCGCTATATAAATAAAACTGAATTGAATTGAATGTGTTAGACAGTACCTTTCATCTCCAGCTTCAAGTGCAGAACTCACTAAATCCTCCTGGCTGTCCTTCTGAATCACAGGCATCACAATAACCTAATAAACACACATCTTCTTTTAGAAAATCTCCTTCTTGTACATCCTGCATGTCAAAAACCGAGTGTACCTTAGGATAGCACTGGCAGAGGCTCCAAACAGTCCCAGCACAGACCATGGTGACCCCAAGGACACACATTGTGACATAGACGTTCGGCCGCTCCTGTGTCATGATGAAAAGGCCCATGGCCACCACAGAAAGGCCAGCCACTATGAGCCCGTATCGATAAGGTTTCCCTTCCACCATCGCCGCAAACCTCTGCTGCTGAATAAAGCGTGCACTCGTGTGAACTTGAAGCAGAGATTTAGTGAGCTGTTTGTGTGACAGAGCTTGAAGGTGAGGGTGGAGAAACTGCAGTCATGGTTCCACTCGGCTGCTTATTACAGCCTGCAGACAGCCTGGTCAGGTCAGGTATAAAATTGCAGGTACCTGTCTGTACCTGAAAGGTCACCTTGCTTCAGGCTGCTGGGTAAAATAAATCTCTCCACTCAGCTTGAGCAGTGCTCAGTTGGCTGCCAATGTTTGCTTGGTTTGTAGATATCCTCCACTTTCCTCCTCACCAGGGATTTCCTTTCTTTGAATAAAGAATCTACTGTTTATAACACCAGCCTGAGAAAGCTGCTCAGCTATTTGCTAACTCAGGTTCATGGTAACGTCACAACAAAACTAACAGGCAGTCTGCAAACTGTGGATACAAAGCTAAGTGATCAGTAACAATGTGCTGTTAGCAATTCTGCTGTCATAGCTTTCCTGCGCAGAAGTCACATAAAGTCCAGCAGGTTAAAAGGAAAGCCTGTGTCCAGAAGAGGCGATCATCATTGTGCTGCCTTTTAGCCAATGACTTCTTTGTGAAAATGAAATGGCTCAACAAAACATAGTAAGACTGTTGTATTTGCTATTTTATTACCCTCCCAATCAGTGTTTAGCTGATGTTTAGTACATTTGGAACCAAATATGTGCAAGGATTTGGCTCAAGTGGGTTCACTTTAGTGTGATATATGTTTATTAATGCACAAATGTCTTCTACTGGCTTCCATAACAATAGGAGTTTGGAGTCTTGTGCTGCTGAACACAATTGGTCATCTGGACTTCTCATTCATTCCACAAGTTCATATGAATGGTAAACTACATGACTGGCATTTATATTTAAAATATTTTTTTATTCAACCAAGAAGTCTCTTTCTGATGAGAAATGAGACAGGCATCTTTCAAAATATAACACAATATAAAAGCAGTATCAGTTTTATTACAAATATTTATATGTTTTATTTGTGTCTTAATAAAAAAGGGCATTCACAAACTATTGATTACAGGTTTTTGCATGTTTACAATGGTGTTTTGACTATTTATCTTTTGTAATGAGGTTTAAATCTTTAGGCACGGAAGGCCTCCTTCCCATCACCCTAATCTTCAGCCCCCTTTACAGATTCTCTATGAGATTCAAGCAAGCACTCTGGCTGGGCTGCTCAAAGCAGTAAAATTAAACGATTACTTCAAGCCAAAATCTGTCAGAGGTATGATATATAAATCATTTTGGGCTTAACTGTGAACAGCAGTTTTGCACTCAACTATTATTTTCAGTTCTCTAACTGGTAAAATGGTAAAAGGCCTGTACTTGTATAGCGCTTCATCAAGTCTGAGAACTCCAAAGTGCTTTACACTACAATCAGTCATCCACCCATTCATACACAGCTGGGTCCCTGGGGCAGACTGACAGAAGTGAGGCTGCAATACAATCGGTGCCACCGAGCCCTCTGACCACCGTCAGCAGGCAAGGACACAACGACTGAGACTGACAGAGTGAGGGTTCGAACTGCTGTTTACAGGATGAACAATATGCATTGTCAGAGAAAAATGAAAAACATACTAACCGACGTCTGCTATAGCAATGAATGGAATTTAATTCAGTGTACGGGAAAAATATACACCTGATAGTATTCCTCTAGTCTAGTTAGATTTGTTGTTTTATGTTTCTTTACTAAATTCATCTCTAAAATTCTGTAAATCTTTAGTTATTGATTTTATTAACAAATAGCTCCAGTAATAATTTAATGTCCAATTTAAGTGCTATTTTTGATGAGATTGACAAACTGCAATACATAAACATCATTTAATGTAACCTTCTTCAATTCCCTCCATGTAACAACAAGCAACAAACAGCCAAACCTGCAGATATGCCCTGAGGAACGTTTCCTGTAACTTTACAGCACCACCAAAAACACCAAGATTTAAAAAAATATATTTCATACCAGAAATCAAAGAAATTATTATAAATAAATCCTTTATTTTTTACAGTAGAAGCTTGTTCTCACTTCATGACCCCCATGATGACCCCTTTTGTATGTGATGCATTCATTTCGTTTTCCTTGTCTTCTAGACTAACAAATTCTGCCTAAAAGAAATTGTTAAAAACAACAGTTTAATACAAGTTAATTATTTATTAAAATGCATATGTAAAAAATACCCAAAGTTAATAAATGTAGTTTTCTTTTTTGAATACTACATAAGCTGGGAGGTTGCACAGCCTCCCCATGGAGGAAGATCTACTGTCCAGGCTTTTCTGTGTGGCATTTGCATGTGTTTCCTCACCCTCACAGTCCAAAACCATGACTGTCAGGTTAATGGATAACCAAAGACGGAGTTTGTGGCAGCTGGTCTTCTAATGTACTGACAACCCATCCAAGATGCAACCCACTTATGACCCACTTGCTGTTCACATCCCTTTTAAAACGGGCCAGGTTTTTGTTTTCAACACAGAACCTGTTTAAGGTTATTGCAACTTCTTATGTTTCCCCTTTCTAAAGATTTGTTTTTGTTTAAAATATACAGGATATACTGTATGTCACATTATATGTGGCTGGAAATACTTATCATGGTCTCATGTCTTTACATCTTAGAATCCTGATATTTCGACAGGGGAGAGGACGCTTTTGAGAGCTGTTGGATTCCAGGCCAGAATGAAGCAGGTAAGGGAAATAAAAAAAAAATAAAGAAATGAATAACTGCATTAATTAAATGACGTGGAGAAAATATGAAACTGAATATGAGCTGCGCCACTAGTTAATCAAAAGCAATATATGTTTTAGCAGTAAGTCTGTTCAAGATACATGAAATTGAACTTATTTATTTCTTGTAGTTAAACAGTGGCTTATAAAGGAAGAAAAGTTAATATATATACCTAAAATTAGCATTTTCTAACAGCCTTTAGGTCGTTGGACTCAATAATGTCCACTGCACTCATCTCTTCCTTATGGTCTAACCTTACGCAGGAAGCCTGAGCAAAACTGAATCTTGATCGGAACAGTTTCAAGGCACAGAGATGGTTTGCAGCTGTGAGTTCATCCTTAGCACTGAAGGTTTAGTCTGAGCTCTCGCTTTGAAGAACAGTAGGCACTGAAGGGAGTTTAGGATGTCCAACAGAATTCAAACTTGCCTGCTGTACTCTTCATTTCTATATTCAGTGTGTTCAAAATGTTGCTCCTCATTGTGCTCATCGTTCAGCTGTTCACTGTGCCCATGGTTTATCTGCTCGCTGTGCTCCTGGCTCTTCATCACTGTGTCATACGAAGGAGGCGGCTCCATAGTCCAGGGAGGCGGGGTGGAGGGTAGGGAGGGTTCGGGCTCCGGTGACGTACTGACGGCGTCGGCTGAAATCTCCCGACGGATTCGGTCCAACCTCCTGATGAAAACATATAGAGATGCTATGAGTTGAGACATACACAGCCAGAATATTTAAAGTACCCTTAAAATCAGAGGTGTCCAAAGTATGGCAAGTGGGCCATTTCCGAACTTCAAATAATTTTGTCCGGCCCATGGCTGCGATTCAAGAAGAATACAAATTTGGTCTGCCTGTTGATGCAGATGGATGCAAAAGTGCTCACATATCACATCCAGAGCAAGAGCTGGGTAGAAGGTCTTCATCATGACATTACATCAAACTAATCTTTAATTGCAGAGAGTCCTGAGAACATCAAATGCAATGCTAGATTGAGTGTAACCTAAGGTTATGGAACTCTGATTTTAAAGACGTAATGAAAATGTTTTGGGGAAAAAAATGATATAATCTATTTTTTCAACGTCTGATGACATCATGTTGGGTTCATGTCTGGCTGCCATGGTGGACAGACTAAGAGACACACAGAGGAGTTGTGCCCAACTGAATCAACAGACAAATCTGATCCACTGCTTTTAATATTAATTGTTTTCTTTTAAAGTTTCAGCGAGCTTTGTTTGTTTCGCCTTTTTGTGTCTGTAGTAGACACCAGAAACCAGCCCATCTGGCAAGGTCACAGTTCAGTTCTGAGTTTTGAAGATTGGAACCCCCAAACATCCAGAACCTGTGCCAGAATAAAACAGCCAGCACCTCCCTGGAGAGACAACCCTTTAGGTCTGATCGAACAGATATTTAGAGCTGAGATGAGGAATGGGACATTTAAAACTGCAGGTTACGACCCAGTCCAGTTCATTGAGAGGTGACCCAACCACAACCAGAAAAAGAATAAGGTATCATCACTTTATCTAAGGATGTTTTGGGGCATCAGGACCTGTTGGATATTAGAGGTCTTCCTCTGTGTGAATTCCCTTTTTCTGAACTTTTTAAACTTTCCCTGAGACTTCATTCAGTTGGTTCAAATGATGTGAAACACCTTGAGTTAACCTTCCAGAGAGAGAGGCATCAATATACATTTAAAGTTAAATCTTTAATATGCTAATGGAATAATGATTTAAGCATTTAGATTTCATGTTTCTTTAAGTTGTATTTGTTTACTTATCATTGAAATACATTAGTGTGAATAATAATGGGTTCATTATTGATTCTATCAGTTGCTGGATCCAACATCAACGTCAATTTCTAATTGAAGTGTTAATATTGTGATCCTGAGAATAAATATATTTCCAGAATATATTCCTTTGTATGAAGTATGCTGACAAAGAGATTTTACTGCTTCAGATAGAATTTTGATAGCTATATAAATACTATATATTATTTAGTAGGACTGATCTTATTTTCAATACATTCATTTAATTAAGATGCTTATCAGATGCTCCAGTTAACGATTCACTGTTTATGAGGCCTTATCACTTCTCTACACCCCGACATGGGATCACTCCTGCCGGTTACGATAGCTGTAGAAAGCCACACAGTGATGTTTATTCTGCACTGAAAAAAAACGCATAGAGCAGATTATAAACTCTGTATAACACAGCTTTAAACAAAACACACAATAAACCAATCACCTGACCTGCAGGAGGAATATCACCCTTTGGACATTTTAGCTCAATATTTAGGTCATATCAGATACATGAAGGTATTCACAGATCAAAGTTTTATTTTTTGTAAAACTGTATGTGTGGAGATCTGGTAAAGCCCACTAAATAAAGGTGACAAGGTTTCCAGTTGTGTTAAATTTAGCCAAACTGCTACAGTGTTGCTAACATGGGATGTCATCTGGCTGCCTGAAGCAAGGATGTTTTACCACAGCACCAGTGAACTCTGCCAATAGACTGCTGAACACAGGAACAGTCTGTTCTTTATTCTGAATGTCTTTTGTTATTTATGAGACAAAAAATATGTGATCTTGTTTGTGTAAATAAACTTGCCATTTAAGTCAGGCTAATCTTAAACAGCAAGTTTATTTCATATATAACTATCTGATTTAGTCATGACCACATTTGTTCATTCATTACTTTTTGCCTTATGATTCATTGATTACCCACTTAAACGGTCTTCCAGCTAAAAATATGGCTGTCTCCATGAACTACTACTCCGTGACCTAAAAAGGAAGCCCATAATCAGCCAATCAGTTGTTTTCCATCATCATATGTGTTAGTTTTCCTGATATGTCTTCCTGGTCTTTTCCATGATATGTGCTTCAACCTGCAATCTTTCTCAGCAATCTCTTGCTGATTTCCCTCAAACAAGCGAAGGAAATATTGAACTTGAGTCCAGCTGGCTCATCTGCAGTAGTCTATTGTTCCCTGTGGCAGGGGTTCCCTGTCTGGTAGTGGATGACCGGTTCATTATTTTGGAGCAGATGCTTCCATGCATTGGACTTTGGTTTTAAGACAACTATTCGGTGCACTTTCAGAAAATAAAAACATGGTATGCACTTTCACACCTCAGGATAAATTATATTTATTTTGGTTATCCTTCCATATTACAGTGCTGTGAAAAAGTATGTGCCCCTTACAGGTTTCTTCTGTTTTCTTTTGGGCTTTTTTGTCACACATTTTTCAGATCATCAAAATAATTTTTACATCCAACAATAAAAACCTCAATAACTATATAAAATACAAGGTGAAAAAAAAACTATCACGGCACCATATTTAAAAGTTATTGCTTGTGCCACCTTTCACCGCATCTCTGCTATGAAAACAATAGCATTTATTCCAATAATTGGGAATATGTCTGTTAGTTTCCTGTGGAGGACTTTGAGGCCACTCTTGTTTGCAAACCTGTTTTAATTTAGCTGCTTTGGGGGTTTCTGGTCATGCAAGGCATATTTGAAATAATGCCAGAGCATCTTAATCAGATTTAAATCCTGAACTTTGACTAGGCCAGTTAAAATCCTTGATTTCGTTTAAATTTTTTGAGTCATTCAGAGGTGGATTTGCTGGTGTGCGTTGGATCACTGTGCCGTTGCATAAGCCAAGTTTGCTTGATGTTGAATTTATGTCCAGAGTTTGTCCAGGATTAGTTGCGAGAGACTAGAATTCCTAGTTCCATCAATTACATCAAGTTACTCGAGTCCTGAAGCAGCAAAGCAGCCCCAGACCATCACACTAACACCACCATGCTTGACTGTGGGTAAAATTTCTAAAATGTTAAGACTCACACCTTCCATAACATTTGATTTTGTCTCGATAGTCCACAGAATATTTTCCAAAACATCTTGGGGATTAAAAATGTGTTTTTTGGCTAACGTGAGACGGTTGTTTGTGCTCTATTTAGGCAGAATTGTTGATCTGCTGTAACTCTTCCAGGGATGCCATTTCTGCCCAGTCTCTTTCTTCCTGCTACTTCATAAACTCTGACCTTAACTCAGGCAAGTGAAGCCTGCTGAGCTTTAGATGTTGGTCTGAATGCACTCTTGGTAGCCCAGCCACTCCTGGGAAGAATCACCAGTTTAATGTTGTTTTTCAATTAATGGATAATGGCTCTCAGTGTGGTTTACTGAAGTCCTAAACATTTAGAAAAGGCTTTGTAACCCTTTCCAGACTAATGGATGTCAAAGATGTTGTTTCTTATCTGATTGTGAGTTTCTATTGATTTATTAAGTCTTTTAGCCTACTTCGTTCTATTTAAGTGATTTCTTGACTCCACAGGTGGTTAATCTCAGTAAAGTCATGATTTAACAAAGGGGGGATGACTTCTTTTGCACACAGAGCCAGGTTGGTTTGGACAGCTTTTTTACTTTTACAAATGAAATCCTTGTTTGAAAACTGCATTTTGCATTCACTTGGATTAAATTTGACTGACAATAAAACATTCAAGTGTGACGAAAAGCAAAAACAGAAAAAACAAAAAAAAACAATACAGTAGCTATTACTTTTTCACAGCACTGTAGCGGTACTTTTCGTTGACTGGCCACTGAATGCACACTAATACAGTAATTTAAGATAGTGAGCATGCTCCACATAACTGCTGATGATAAGCAACGTATGCGTGTTGGGGAGCAGAGTTTGGTATAAGCTAAAGGTGAGATCACTGTAGTCTTATTAAAGCCCTTGATAAACTTAATTCACATTTTACATGTCTGTGCATGTCTCATTGTCAAAGGTCTAAAAATCAGTTTTTTATGGAGAAATGTTTTTTTTTTTCTTCAAATGAATCTTTCTGTTTTATCCCCAAACCCAAAGTAGGGAACGGCCACTTCACTCCAACAAAACATTTTTAAGATACTGAATCTTCCTTTCCAATCTGCTGTCATGGAGGTTTAAAGCATATTTACCTTTGTATGGCCAGGGCCTGCTGTGGACTGAAGCGTGTGCCTGTAGGGGGGTGCAGGAGAAAATGTCCTGGCACTCCTACTTGGAAATTCTTCTTAGCCATGCAAACTCCTGCCACCACCAGGCTCAGACCCCCCATACCCAGAAATATCCCAAGTACAACCAGTGGGACTGTTGTATGGTTCATGCCATAGCTAAAGACCATGATTCCCCCGGAGGTCATCAGCAAGACGCCCAAACAGAGGAGCGTGCCATGATGGATCGTCATCTCAGGAGCTCCTGCCCTCCAGGGCTTTATTTCTTCCTGTTCCCGCAGGAGAGAGGAGACAGATGAAGATCCAAGATCGCATGTGAGTGTATGTGTGGGTGAGAGAGTCGACTGAAAGAGAAATGCAGAAAGGTAACAAGTACCAGCAGAGAGAAAGCAGACGGAATATGTGAAACACGTAAATAAGTGCAGGAGTGAGCGCGTCTGTGCGCATAATTATCGATCCTCTCCATACCTGCAGGAAAATCGCCCTGAGGAAGCTTCACCATTACTCCTTTCGAAGTTATCAACTCTGACTCCCCCGTCTGCAGTGATCCCGATCCCTGGAAATAATCATGGAGATCCAATCTATCCAGGCCATTCCGAATTTCCACCGGATCCGCCGCGCCCCTCTCATACCCCAGCCCCTCCGTGGCTTTATCGCCTCTTTCCCCGCTGAACACTCAGTTCCGTCTTTTAGTGTTGCTCTAGAGATTACAGCGCCGAAGATCTATAGGATCGGAGTTGATGTCGAACGCTGCCCGAGTGGATTTCATCTGGTCCCAGCAGCTGCAGTGGAGGAAGTGCTATATTTTTAATGAGGAAGACTTTCACTGACGAGGAATAGAGGGCAGGGCGTTTACACCATCTGAACATTGTCACTTTGCCGCTGTTTCAGCAGGCTGTTTGCACATATGGAGTTATAGCCGCAGTTAAAGATGAGCATCTCCAGCTGGAGATGGAGCTGATCCGCCAGTTCAGCCTGGAAAAGGCCACACGGGGGTGATACCCCGCCTTGCCTTGACTGCTATATCCTAGCCCTGACCCTTACCCTAGACCCTAGACCTAAACCAGGGGTGTCAAACGTACGACCTGCGGGCCGGATCCGGCCCTCCGAACGATTTAATCAGGCCCGGTGGCTAAATGCATTATCATTATTCAACAATGATTATTAAAAAAAATATGTACTTGTTTAATTTAAAATCTGCAGTACCTATATTGTCCAAGAGGGGCGCTGTGTTTTATTCAGAGCAGACAACATGATGCAACACTGCATCGGAACAAACAGCAGATGGTAGCTCTGAGCTTCAGGTTCTGTAAACGACTTTGATTCTATGGCTTTACCAGCTTTTTATTTTGGCCCTTGCAACCTCATCAACGAAATGTCTTTGTCAAAAAAGAGAAAGGTAGACAGAGTGTCGGATTTTTCAAGAAAAATTTACTTCTTCTTATTTCTTCACGGAAGTGAATGGTAAACCGATGTGCCTTGTGTGCCTGCAGCAGGTTTCAGTGCAATAATACAATATTCGACGCCACTATGAAACTCAGCATGGCGAAAAATACAAGCACTTGCACGGAGAACTGAGAAAACAGAAGATAAATTAAATGTTGACGGTTCTGAGGAAACAGCAATCTTTTTTCACCCGGAGTCGAGAAACCAGTGATGCTGCGGTGAAAGCCAGCTACCTAGTTGCTAACCAAATAGCATTAGCATCAAAGCCTTACTGTGAGGGAGAGTTTGTCAAGAACTGCATGCTGAAGGCTGCCAAAATAGTGCGTCCTGAGAAGCGACAAGCTTTTGCCAATATTAGCTTGACAAGAAATACCGTGGCAGACAGGATTTCGGAACTATCGGCAGACTTGGACAACCAACTCAAACGCAAAACGCAGTCATTTATTGCATTTTCTGTTGCAATTGATGAGAGTACTGATATTGCAGACGTTTCTCAACTGGCCATATTCATTTGTGGAGTTGACGAGATGTTGACTGTCACAGAGGAGTTTCTCGAGTTGGTGCCCATGACCGACACCACGACAGCTGAAGACATTTTCCGCTCAGTTGTTGGAGCGTTGGACAGAGTCGGGGGGACTGGTCCTGCGCCGTAAGACTGACTACTGATGGTGCCCCTTCAATGATCAGGAAAAAGGCAGGTGTTGTGACAAAGTTCAGAGAGAAAGTACAAGCTGAAAATAAATGGGGTGAGTTTTGGACATTTCATTGTATTTTGCATCAGGAGGCATTATGCTGCAAGTTGTTAAAAATGGATCACGTCATGGAGGTGGTTGTCCGAACTATTAATTTCATCCGAGCCATAGCTCTCAATCATCGTCAGTTTGACAGCCTTCTCAGTGAATGCAACATTCCCCTTGGTTTACCATACCACACTGAAGTTCGATGGTTAAGCAGAGGTGCTATGCTGAAGCGCTTCTTCAATCTACGTGGGGAAATTGGACAGTTCATGGAGAAAAAAGGTAAACCTGTTCAGGAATTAAAATGCCTGCTATGGCTGCAGGACCATATGGTTGATATCACAGGACACTTGAATAATCTGAACAAAATGTTGCAAGGACGCAAAAAAATTGTAACACAATATTATGACAGCATATGTGCATTCAAGTTAAAGCTGACGTTATGGGAGACACAGATGGCAACCGGGGACCTTGCTCATTTTCCCTGTCTGAGAGATGTGTGCGCAGCAAGCTTTAACCATGATGTGAAACGGTACAAAGATACGATTTTAAGGTTGCTGAATGAGTTTGACAAACGATTTCAGGTATTTAGCGAACTCGAGACAGAATTCTCAGTTTTTCGCTGACCATTCACAGTCAGAGCTCCTGATGTACCCATTGATATGCAACTTGAAATCATTGATTTACAGTGTGATGTGGAATTGAAGGACAAATTTGCATCAGTTGGCTTGGACACATTTTACAAGTGTCTCCTACCAGGATATCCTAAATTGACAGGACTGGCTGCAAAAATATTATCCATCTTTGGGACTACCTACCTTTGTGAGCAAATTTTCTCACTAATGAATATAAATAAAACAAACCTGCGCTCTAAGCTCACACATAAGCACTTAAATGAGACTCTGAAATTGGCTGCTGCTCAGGACATGATGCCTGATATTGGTGTACTTGTCCAGGCTAAAAGATGCCAAGTTTCAGGGGCAAATACTGAGTGAAACTAAATCCAATGGAATGTTACTGTCAATGTTGCACTATTAAAAATTACAGCTTTGAATATTTGCTGAATTAAATATGTTAAAGTTAGTGCTAGTCAGAAACAGATTTACAACAAGAGTTTTGTTGGATAAATATTTCTCATTCATGCAATACATGTTATGTAAGCTTTTCTATATGTATACACTTTATGCATCAACAAAAAAGGTAACAAATGTACTTCATCAAATGTCTGTTTAAAACAGCTGACAATTAAGACTTCAAATGTGTGAAGCCAGATAATTTGTTCAAATTGCTTCCCAGATGTGCAAATTTGATTTTTAATCATTTCTTAATTTTTATCTGTTTGATGTATTTTGTCATGCAGGACAGTGTTTTTAAGTTCCAAAAACTGTGAAGAAATGTTTTGCAACATTGTACAATCACTGTGATCAGTTCGTATGCATAACGCACTTAAATAAATGTTTAACTGAGTAAAATTATTGTTGAAATTGCACAAACTTTTCTTAAAAACTCAGAGTTTATTCCTAATATATTTTGTAAAAGTTAAATTCATTTAATATAAAAAAAACAAGTCTACTTTTATTTGTTCTATTTAATCATGAAATAAGTTTACTTCTGTGGCCCCCTTGAGATCAGATTAAGCTGTATGCGGCCCCTAAACAAAAATGAGTTTGACACCCCTGACCTAAACTCAATTCATACCTTAGTCCTGAATCTAACCATTAACCCTCGTAACCCATTTTTTCCTTGTATGGACCGGGCAAAACGTACACACAAGGTTGATGTTCCCTCAGGGATTGATCCACACAAGGTTAGACACACATGCTCCCCCGAAGAACCCCAATCTGCAAAAAAACAAACAAACAAACTTTTTCATCCTTTAAGCAAAAAGATTAAGAAATGAAAATAAGCAATAGTTTGATTCGGAACCTGAATGCCAAAACAATTTTATCATGAAAATGAAAGATCTTGTGACTGACCAGTAGGCTGAAAGATTTCAGAAAGTAACATGACATGCCTCTATTTTGTGAAGAATCAACAACAAGTGGGACACAATCGTGAAGTGGAATGAAATTTATTGGATGTGTCAAACATTTTTAACAAATAAAAAACTGAAAAGTGGGGTGTGCAATATTATTCGGCCCCTTTACTTTCAGTGCAGCAAACTCACTCCAGAAGTTCAGTGAGGATCTCTGAA
>JAHUTJ010002496.1:0-12586 GCA_036250325.1 Characodon lateralis | reverse complement strand
GATGGCTGAGCTCCTCACCCTATCTCTAAGGGAGTGCCCGGCCACCCTACGGAGGAAGCTCATTTCAGCGCTTGTATCCGGGATCTTGTTCTTTCGGTCATGACCCAAAGTTCGTGGCCATAGGTGTGGGTAGGAATGTAGACCAATTGGTAAATCGAGAGGTTCACTTTTTGGCTCAGCTCTCTCTTTACCACAATGAACTGGCACAGCGTCCCCATTACTGCAGCAGCCGCACCAATCCGTCTGTCAATCTCCCGCTCCATTCTCCCCCTATAGTTGGAACACACCCTCCGGTCACTCTTCTTATGAAGGGCGACCACCACCCCAGTCTGCCAGTCCAGAGGCACTGTCCCGGACCGCCACGCAATGTTGAAGGGGCGTGTCAACCACGACAGCCCCACAACTTCAGCCTGGGTGATGACAGAGTCCCCAGCCTCTGTTTCCACCAGGGAATGCGTGATGGCAGCATTGAGGAGATCCTCGAAGTACTCCTTCCACCGCCTGATAATGTCCCCCGTTGAGGTCAGCAGCTCCCCACCCCCACTGTAAGCAGTGTTGGTTAGGCACAGCTTCCCCCTCCTGAGGCGCCGGATGGTTTGCCAGAATCGCTTCCTTGCTGACCAGTAGTCCTACTCTTTGGCCTCACCAAACTCCTCCCAGGCCTGTGTTTTTGCCCCTGGCACTGCCCGGGCCACGGCACGCTTGGCCTCATGGTACCGGTCAGCTGCCTCAGGAGACCCACAAGCCAACCACAGCCGAAAGGACTCCTTCTTTAGCTTGACAGCATCCCTTACTGCCAGTGTCCACCACTGGGTTCGGGGATTGCTGCCCCGACAGGAACTGCAGACCTTGGCTGCAGAAAACCACAGCTACTGGCAGCATCGACAATGGATGCGGAGAACGTGGTCCACTCGGACCCCGTGTCTCCAACCCCTCGGCCAGGGATGTATTTCAAATTACGCAAATACAGTCTGAGCAATTCAAATTCAGTTTTATTCCTATAGGTTTCCATCCACAGCCCAGAGCTCTGTCGGTTAAATTGCAGGTGTCTCGTCATGTTTATCTTCAGGTGAAGTGGACCACGGAGGTCCTCTGTTATGGTCTTAGTCTGCCATTAGACAGAAACACTGTCAAACTCTGTGTGGACGTTTACACTGATTGGAGGATGGCCTTGGTGTCCCAACCAAGCTCCACCCCTTTACCGATCAGCAGAGACCCCAACCTGTACGTCCACAGGATCCTTCGACATCTTTACATCCTCTTCCTGCCCAGGTACTCGATCTCATCTGAACCTGAACCCAAACCCAGAACTAAACCAGAACATATACCTGAAGTAAAGACGTGAGGCTGAGATCTGAACCTAATCCAGAACCCTAGTCTTAAAACTATAAAGTTCATCCTGAATCCTGACCTGAACCTAGACCTAAGGCCAAGACCTAAACGGAGAACATTTAGCTGAAACCTCAGACTAAAAATCCAATCTAGATATTACCTCAGGGTTGAACCCAGAACAAACCCTACACTAATAACCAGACCTAAATATAAACCAGCCAAGAAAACAACCTCAAGACTACATCTTAGATCTGAAGCTAGATCAGTTTGCACAATGTGTTGAAGATTCTATTTTTATTCTGCTGAGGTGGTGATACATGTCAGGCTTAAACTGGTTTCAGGTGACATTCTGGTCAGATTGAGATTGTTTATCTTGGTTCTGTTACATTCAGATGGACAGTAGAATGTGTTTTGTGGTACTGACTCAACTGTTTCCTTTTTAATTCAACAGCTAAAATATATTTTTGTCCCGTCTTCTCAGGTCAGACCAGGTGAGTCCGTTCTACCTGTCTATCTGTCAGCAGGTGCTGGGTTCTGTCCAGTCTCTGGCCAGAGAGACTTCAGTGATGAGCAGAGAAACTTGGGAGACTCTGCTGCGCATCAACCACATCATGGTGGCTCCGCCCGCTCCTGCAGGTAAGACAAAGTACCTGCTCTTTATATGACATTGTTCTGTTTTCTGTCAGTTTCATCTGTCCATCTCAACTGTGTACAGGAGGCATATCGGACCTGTTCGTGGTGGTCCTCCTAGATATGTGGCTGCTGGTATGTTCTCGCTGTTTTCCGTCCCGCTCATTGTGGCAGACGTTCAGACAGATGTTTAGCAGCTGGAGACATCAGCCTGTGGTGGTGGAGCAGTGGAGTCGAGTCACTGCAGCACTAACCTCCAGGTCCATTTCCAGCCTCAGGGTCTTGCCACTTTTGGTCCGCTTTAAACGGACCAGAGTTCGTCTCTCTCCTTGGTCCGGATCTTTTGTGCAGGTGTGAATACACTCAAGCGAACCCTGGTCCGAAACAAACAAGCGGACCAAGACCCGCTTTTTGAGGGGGTCTTGGTCTGCTTCCAAACGGACTCTGGTGCGGTTCGCTTATGGTCTGAATACGAACCGGCCCCGATCCAAACCAACTGCAGAAAACATACGTCTCTTTGGACTTAACAAGCCACTGTAGCCAATAGCAAAGGTGTATGTTATACTCAAATCAAACCTGGCCAGCTGATTGTTGCAACACCGGGCATGTGAGACTGGGCACGCAGAGCACACAGTCTTCTTCAGCGTTCAGCACGCATTCTCCGACGGGGTTCCAACATTATAAATGGAACAAAGTCTGTGTTGAATGAGCTGCTCTTCAGCCTCACAATAATATTGCAGCTGTAATAACGGCATAAATATGCAGAACAGAGGAGCTGAACGCAGCACGTCTACAGAAGTTTTCCTAAATGTCCGGATCTGTGTTCTGTCCCGCCCCCGTCATTTCTGTCCAATGGGAACAATGATCGTCACCTGCGTGGCTTTGTTTACAAGTAATAGTTCACTTGCAAAAAGTACAATGTGAAAACAAACCGCACCAAATGAAAAAAATAAAGTTCGCTTTTGGTCCGGATCAAACAAACGGACCAAAGGACTTTCCTGGAGTGAATACACCCGTACTGTGTCATGTTGGTTATGTTGCGTTGTTGAAGTTCTTGAGGTCCAACACTGTGTTGGATGAGTGTTGGATCTGTTCTGGATCATGTTGGTTCTGTAGTGGATCTGTGTGAAACTATAAAAACAGGTAGATGTTACTGAATAGGCCTCAACAAGTCTCAGTTTGGATTTAAAAGCACTCAGTGAAATAAATTCAGTCGGTTTCCAGGTCTTCCGTAAAAGTTCAAGAAGAACAAAAACCTTTTTACCCAATCACAGTGATGCTTGAAGAAGCAGCAGATTATGTGAGCCACAAGTATAAGAGTCACGAGTTCCCCCAGCAGAAATCCAAGCATTGACTTTTATATGAAGCTTTAATCAATGGCAGTTCCTTTTGGTGGCCAGACCAGGTCATCCCACCCGTCAAACTCACTATGGTATGTTGTAATGAACCTCAGAGAAGAGAAGTAGACTGGGTAAATCATCTGAAGACATTGTGAAGAAGCAGTCATGCACAAGATCTCCATAGTCCAACAGTGACCAAACATGCAGCAACAAGTTGTTTTTTGCTATATTTGAAAAACACAATTTGTTTTGAAAATAAAAACCCAACATTAACTTAATCCTTTTCACAAGATTTACCAGATGGGGCTTACAAGTGAGGAAGTCAGCAGCCAAGATGCCCAGATGATCATGTGTGAACAAACATTTCATCTTCCTGGAGCTGAGCATCGAGGGGGTCTACTGTGGCCTCCTGGAACTGGACAAACACATTAATTTAGTCTTGATATATGACTGTATTGAAGTTTCAAATTAAGTAAGGAGCAACAGTTCACTAGTAGGAGTTGATACAGTGCAATAAATAACTGTGTTATCTGCATAAAAATGCAAATTTTCATCAGATACATTCTGTCCCAACTCATTTATATAAATCATGAATGGAAGATGGCCTGATATAGATCCCTGCTGCACCCCCTTGTGGACTGGTACAAAGTCAGAACGCAGATCATGGTATTTAAGGCAGATGTCCTATTACTGAGATAGTTAGTGAACCAAGCAACAGCATACTCCAAGAAAACTGGATTTGAAGCCTGGCTTCAAAACTTCATGATCTACAGTGTCAGACACTTTTCACGAATCAACAAAAGAGCCGGGCAGCAACAAGAGTTTTGTTAGCCACCTTCATTGCAGCTGTGCTGGTTTCTGTGCCTGACTGAGAAATAGAGATGTTAGAACTGCAAGATTAAAAACTCTTTTGCTCACAAGAACTTTTAAGAATTTCTGCTAGTACTGACAGATTTGATATTTGTCTATAGTTAGTTAAGATCACTGGATCACCACCCTTTAATAAGCGGAAAACAAGGCTGATTTCCGTACTGAAGGAGTTTTCCTGTTTTCCTCCAACATGAGAACCTCGGACTTTGAGCAGCTGATCCTCACCCTGCCAAGAGACAAGATCCACTGGTCCCCAAACCAGACCCCCTCTGGCCCTTGGCGGCGCCTGAAAATCTTGTCCATGAAAGTTATGAACAGGAGAGGTGACAAAGAGAAGCCCTGCTGGAGTCCAACATGGACCGGGAACAGGTCCGACTTAGTACCGGCAATGCGGACCAAACTCCTGCTCCGCTTGTACAGAGACTGGATGGCTCCTAATAAAGGGCCCCCGACTCGGTACTCCTGGAGCGCCCTCCACAGAGCATCATGAGGGACATGATTGAATGCCTTCTCCAGGTCAGCAAAACACATGTGGACCGGTTGGGCAAACTCCCATGAACCCATAGAGCTAGAATGTAAAACTTGTAAAAATCCTGTATCAGGGATAAAATTCCTGAAAATAAAAATAGCTAAAACTGACAAACACCGAGCAGACAAAGGAAATGCAGCCACCTGTATTGGATTAATGTGGATTATGTATTGGATCAGTGTTGGGTCTGTCTTGAATCAGTTTTGGGTCTGTACTGGATCAGTCTTGGTTCTGTGCTGGATCGGTGTTGGTTCTGTAGTGGATCAGTGTTGTTTCTGTGCTGGATCGGTGTTGGTTCTGTATTGGATCAGTGTTGGTTCTGTGCTGGATCAGTGTTGGGTCTTTATTGGATCAGTGTGCTGAGGCTGTATCTTTCTATCCTCTCAGGCTGCTTCCTCAGATGTTCGGACCATCCTTTCCTCACTTCAAAGTTCCAGATGAAGATTCAGCTCTGGTTCCTGCAAACATGGAAGATGAACGTGTCTCTCACACTTGGTTCAAGTTCCTACACATGTTCAGGTAACTGGTTCATTTTCCTCACTCTGGTTCTACTGAAAACGTGATGAGTCTTCTGTTTTCTGCAGTAACCCAGTGGACCTGATTGGCCCAGCAGTCAGTTCCTCTATGTCCTCCTCCCAGGACGAAGTGTTTGAAAGAGAAGACAGTCAGCTGCCAGGAATCTTCTTCAGAGCCATGAGAGGAGTCAGTGAACTGGTCAATGCCTTCCTCGGTACAGCAGCTTCAACAGAAACGGAACTCACACAGAATTCAATGCAGTCTCATTTCTATAGCGCCAATTCACAACACGTCGTCTCAAGGTGCTTTACAAAGTCAATTCAATCTAATCATCCAGATTCCAAGGCAGGTTCAATCATTCCAATTAATCCTAACTATCAAACAGTTCAGTCAGATTCAGTTTATTATTCAAATTGGTTGAAAAGTTTTGGTAAGGTGTTTTTGGTAAGTTTTTGGTAATGTGGTATGGGTGGCGGCTGAAGGCGGGGAGCTTGGCGGTCTGATCCTCGGCTGCAGAAGCTGGGTCTTGGGACATGGAATGTCTCCTCTCTGGTGGGGAAGGAGCCTGAGTTGGTGTGCGAAGTAGAGAAGTTCCGGCTAGAAATAGTCGGGCTCACCTCGACACATGGCCCTGGCTCTGGAACCAGTCTTTTTGAGATAGGTTGGACACTCTTCCACTCCGGAGTTGCCCTTGGTGAGAGGCGCCGAGGTGGGGTGGGCATACTTGTTGCCCCCCTTCTTGTCGCCTGTACGTCGGGGTTCACCCTGGTGAACGAGAAGGTAGTCTCCCTCATGAGACCTGGAGGGGTGTGGTTGGGAGGAATAGCTCCCCCGTCCTGAACCCGAGTGGTGTTTTGTTATTGGAGGTACACCACCAACACTGTTTACAGTGGGGAGGGTGTGCTGCTGACCTCAACACAGGACGTTGTGTGTCGGTGGGCGGACTACTTGGAAGACCTCCTCAATCCCACCGGCACGTCTTCCACTGAAGAAGCGGACCCTAGGGACCTTGGTGCGGGCTCTCCAATATCTGGTGCTGAGGTCACCGAGATGATTAAAAAGCCCTTAGGTGGTAAGGCCCCGGGGGTGGATGATGAGATTCGCCCGGAGTTCCTTAAGGCTCTGGATGTTGTAGGATTGTGTTGGTTAACACAACTCTGCAGCATCGCGTGGACATCGGGGGCAGTTCCACTGGATTGGCAGACCGGGGTGGAGGTCCCCCTATTCAAAAAGGGGGACTGTAGAGTGTGTTCCAACTATAGGAAAGTCACACTCTTAAGCCTCCTTGGTAAGGTCTATTCGGGGGTTTTGGAGAGGAGGGTCCATCGGATAGTAGAACTTTGGATTCAGGAAGAGCAGTGTGGTTTTCGTCCTGGCCATGGAACACTGGACCACCTCTACACACTCAGCAGAGTCCTGGAAAGTTCAGGGGAGTTCACCCAACCAGTCTACATGTGCTTTGTGGAGTTGGAGAAGGCGTTCGACCGTGTCCCTCTGGGAATCTTGTGGGGGGTACTCCGGGAGTATGGGGTACCAGGCCCTTTGATATGGGCTGTTAGTCCCTGTACGACCGGTGTCAGAGCTTGGTCCACATTGCCGGCAGTAAGTCGGACTTGTTTCCGGTGAGGGTTGGACTCTGCAAAGATTGCCCTTTGTCACCGATTCTGTTCATAACTTTTATGGACAGAATTTCTAGATGCAGCCAAGGTGTTGAGGGGATCCATTTTGGTGGCTGCAGGATTGCATCTCTGCTTTTTGCGGATGATATGGTCTTACTGGTTTCATCAGCTTGTGATCTACAGCTCTCACTGGAGCACTTTGCAGCCGAGTGTGAAGCGGCCGGGATGAGAATTTGTGCCTCCAAGTCTGAGGCCATGGTCTTATGCCGGAAAAGGGTAGAGTGCCTTCTCCGGGTCGGGGGGCAGGACCCGCCTCAAGTGGAGGAGTTCAAGTCTCTTGGGGACTTGTTCAAAAATGAGGGAAAACTGGAGCAGGAGATCAATAGACGGATCTGTGCTGCGTCAGCAGTGATGCATGTGCTGTACCGGTCTGTCGTGGTGAAGAGAGAGCTGAGGCAGAATGTGAAGCTCTCGATTTACCGGTCAATCTACGTTCCTACCCTCATCTATGGTCATGACCGAAATAAAACGAGATCACGGATACAAGCAGCCAAAATTAGTTTCCTCCGTATTGGAGTCTGGGCTCTCCCTTAGAGATAGGGTGAGAAAGCTCGGTCATCTGGGAGGGACTCAGAGTAGAGCCGGTGCTTCTCCAGTCGAGAGGAGCCAGTTGAGTTGGCTTGGGCATCTGGTTAGGCTGCCTCCTGGACGCCTCCCTGGGGAGGTGTTCTGGGCACGTCCCACCGGAAGGAGGCCCAGAGGAAGACCCAGGGCACGCTGGAGGGACTATGTTTCTCGGCTGGCCTGGGAATGCCTTGGGATTCCCCCGGACGAGCTGGCCCAAGTGGCTGGGGAGAGGGAAGTCTGGGTCTCTCTGCTTTGGCTGCTGCCCCCACGACCCAACCCCGGATAAGCGGAAGACAATGGATGGATGGAAGTTTTTCTATCTAAGGAAACTGAGCAGATTGCATCGAGTCTCTTGGCAGCTATTCCTCATACTGAGCATGTTTGTAGCAGGAAGAAACCTCCAGCAGAGCTAGAAACAACCTGGGGTTTCAGAGAACGGAGCAGAGACACAAAATAACACAGAAGCACTGATCCAGCAGTACTTTATATGGAAAAGAAAAGTGGAACATTAATGGTTGTAGCTCCTTTACTGTCTTCCTCTAGGAGAGAAAGACAGCTAAGCAGATGAACTCTGAGCCAGGTCTTTTGATTATTTTACTCCAGTCCAAAGACAACAACTTCCTAATGAAACCCTGTCTTGTCTGAATTTTGAAGCAGAAAATTTGAAGCCATCCAAGTTTTTATGTTTTCAAGACATGCCTGTAGTCTTTCTAACTGATTGGGCTCATCAGGATTTATGGATAAACAAAGCTGAGTATCATCAGCATAACAAAATGTATCCTATGCTGCCTGATAATTTGACCTATTGGAAGCATATATATAGTAAAGAGAATTGGCCCAAGCACTGAACCCTGTGGTACTCCACAATTAACCCTGGGGTTTAAAGATGATTTATCATTTACATGAACAAACTGGAATCTGTCAGACAAATAATATTTAAACCAGCTTAGTGCTGTTCCCCTGATCCCTACAGCATATTCCAGCCTTTCTAAGGGAATATTATGTTCGACTATATCAAATGCAGCACTATGATTATCCTTAGCCAGGAGTTTTTAGGTAGGATTTGATGTCGCCCGTTTTGGCCCCTGGCAAACATTTGACTATGGTCGCTGGTGTCTCTAGTGCCACGTTTCTGACTATGGAGCAGCCAATTACCAGTGTTGGCTTCTCAGCGGGTGTATCGCTGAGCAGGGAAAATCTGTTAGAAATACAGACGGGTTGGTGGACTATACTTTCTACGTCCCGTCACCCAGCCGGCCTGAGGCTCTGTTGAAGGTCTGCTGCAGGGAGCTATCCTCGTTGGCTCTGTGCTGGCTAAGGGGCTTCAGCTATCTGCTGGTTTTTCAACAGCGTGGAGCCGGGCCTCCAATTCCGACACCCTCGCTTCCAAAGCTACAAAAATGCTACATTTATTACATGTACCATTATCACTAAAGGAGGTAGAGGAGTAACATAACATCTGACACAGAGAGCAGGAGAGAGGAGGAGACTCAGAGAGAAAAACAGCAGAACGGGTAGCCGTGGTGGAGCTAAAACTAAGCTAGCGACTCCTAACCACTACAAGAAAAACTGTGGAACAAGGAGGGTCCCCAAACATTAAATGCAGCAACAGAAAATATGTTTTAACGTGCTTATGAATAAGTAAATAGAAATCAGTTCAAATTGAGAGAGCCTTAACATACCAAACAATCCAAGTGCAGCAGTGAAAACAGGAAGTGATGTAATATGCCTTACCCAGTTCAGCTTGGTATATTCCAAAACCCATTTGATGTTAACGTAGGTGTTTTGTGGGTGTCAGTGTACTTTTAATTAGGCCCGAGCAGGAAGCCCGCAAGGGCCTATTGTAATCGTAGGATTTCTTATTATTATTATTCCGGGGACTTTTTGCGGGCCAAGTTGGGGGCTTTACCATGCACCAAAACGCATATGATTTCACCCAAAATTGTCCCCCGTGTGAAATTTTTGTCCTTTAATGTCGTCATCAGTGGGTGTGGCCAATGCTCTTAGCCACGCCCCCAAATGTGAGATAGGCCAAACCATTGGTTGTAGAGATCTGAAATTTGGCACACAGGTAGAGCTCCTCAAACCAAGAAAAAAAGTCTCTTGGGGGTATGCCCTAAAACGTAAAGGAAGTCGGCCAATTTTTGGCCATTTTTCACTTTTACTCACCTCGAACTTTAACGAACTCCTCCTAGGAATGTTGAGCTATCAGCCTCATATCTGGTCAATATGCAGTTAAGGCATGGGGGATTCAAATTTATCAAAATCGTGAGTTTTTGGCCATGTTTAGTGGGCGTGGCTGGGGCACGAAAATGGCATTTGTGCCCAAAGTGAAAAATGCAATAACTTCCCCAAAGAAACGCCAAATAACACAAAGGTTGGCATGAAGGAGGACCTTCGGGTTCCAGACGATCCTATGGGGTCATATGCTGACATTATCAAAGCCACGCCACCTGAGAACAGGAAGTCACTTTTTTTACTGGGAAAGGTCGCTATCGGGCTGTCTAAACTCAATCAGCCTGAAACTGTGTCAGGTGACTGATAACTAGTGAGTCTAACTTCGTTTGAAGCACAGTGACTTTTCATATAATGGTGTGGCCGTGGTGGCGCGGCAAAGTTGGAAGTCACGCCATTGCCATATATTTGGCTTTAATTTCCACATACATCATCTGATCTGCACCAAATTCAATGTGATTGATCCTAATCTAGTCCCCAACAGAGACCTGATGACATATTTGGTGGGCGTGGTCTAATTCGTCCACAGCGCCCCCTAGAAAATTTTAAAAGATCAGCCCCAAGCCATGCTTTCACCGAGGATTCTGATATTTGGTACACATATGTAACTTGTCAGGACCTACAAAAAAGTCTCTAGGAGCGTTGGTCGAAATCCAACAGAAAGTCGGCCATCTTGGATTGAAGTTGCCATGTTGACCCTGGATTTGCCCTTTCTAGCCCACATATCTGAGTGAACTCCTCCTACAGCTTTTGACTTAGAGACTTGAAAATCACTCTGTTTACTCTTAAGGCGCTGGGGATCAAAGGTTATCAAAAGCTTTTTGATACATGAAAGTATGTGGGCGTGGCCACATCTGAAAATATGACTTCTCACCATAAAAGATGGAATTGATATAGCTCCTACAAGGAAAGTCAGAGACCGGAAACCTTCTAAGATTGATCTGCCTCTAGGCCTGAACAATATTCACTGATCAGATGCTGACATCATTGAAGCCCCGCCCCCTGAAAACAGGAAGTGTCATGTTTTCCTTTAGAGAGTCAATTTTTTATGTTCTTCACCTAATCAATGTGAAGCTGTCCCAAGTAACAGATAACATGATGGTCTTAGACAGTCGCCAGTACTGACTGCTTTAGCTGGAGGGTGTGGCTATGACGGCGTGGCAAATCCTGATGTCACGCCACAGTCATACGTTTGGCTCTAAATTACACATGCATTGTCCGATTCAATCCAAAATAAATATGGTTGATCTTTGTCCGCCCCCAAACAGCTCCATTGGATTACATTGGAATTTGGATCAACAGCGCCCCCTAGGACACTTCAAGGGCTATATCTCCCTCATACATCAACGAATCCACTTGAAATGTAGTATACATGATCATGAGGGAATGATGGACATGTTGACACAATCAATTGATGACATCACTTTAGCCCCGCCCACTAAGAAACAAATGAGTGTAGCTTCCATATGGAAAGTCCGATTCACGCCAAACTGAATGTGGTTGATGTTTGTCAACCGCCAAACACCTCTATGTGATTACATTGGAATTTGGATCAACAGCGCCCCCTAAGACATTTCAAGTGCTCTATCTGCCTAATACATCATGGGATCCGCTTGAAATGTAGAATACATTATCAGGGATCAATGCTGAACATGTAGCCACAGTCAGTTCATGACATCATTTCAGCTCCACCCACTAATAAACAACTGAGTGCAGCTTTCATCTGGAAACGCGGATTTCCCCCAAATTAAATGCTTCTTGCCAGACCACAACTCTGCATGACTGAAGATCATATGACACGTCGCTCACAGTCCCCTTAGTGGCGACATTTGGAATTGAACTGCGGCCTCGTCGTTGGCGTGCAGCCGGCGAAGCAAGGCTCCCGCAGTCGCTGCACAGGCCGAGTTGCGCTGAGGTGCGAGGGCCTTCAATTGCAGCTTTAATTTATTTATTTTTATTTTATTTTATTTTATTTTATTTTTACCTTTATTTAACCAGGATAGTCGGATTGAGATTAAAAAACCTCTTTTTCAAGGGAGTCCTGGCGCAGAGGCAGCAACAAATAAAACACAAAGTTACATAGTTTTAAATAACAAATTATGAAAAACAGGTATATGTTATTGAATCAGCCTCAAGAACTAAAGTAAAAGCACTTAGTGAGATGGGTTCAGTTAATTTAAAAGTTTCTGAAGCAAGTTCCAGGAGGAGGGAGCTGAGTGAACAAAGGCTTACTTGCCCAAATCATTCTGAGCAAAAGCGACAGAAAGAAGCAACAAATTGTGTGAATGAAAGGTATACTAGTCGACATTTCTCAATGTAATTGCAGAACAGAACAAGTCCAAATAATGCCTTGTAAACAAAAGTTAACCAATGAGAATTCCTTCAAGTAGCCAAACCAGACCATCCCACCCGTGAATATAAATCACAATGGTGTGTTGACACTTTGCAGTTTGTAATGAACCTCAGAGAAGAGAGATAGACAGAGTCTAGCATCCTGAGATATTGTGAAGAAGCAATCATGTACAAAAGATCTCCATAGTCCAATACAGACATAAAAGTTGCATCAGCCAGCAACATATGAAAAACACAACTTGTTTTGAAAATAAAAACCCAGCTTCAATTTGAGTCTTTTTATGAGATTTTCCACATGGAGTTTAAAAGTGACGGTCATCAATCAAAAAGACTGGACATTGATATGAATGAACCAGCTTTATTTCAATTAAATTCAATTCAATTTAATTCAATTCAATTCAATTCAGTTTTATTTATTTAGCGCCAATTCACAACACATGTCGTCTCAAGGCACTTCACAACAGTCAGGTTCATACATTCCAATTAATCGTAACCATTGAACAGTGCAGTCAGATTCAGTTATTTATTCAAATTGG